>PISX010021486.1:0-33543 GCA_004024625.1 Mellivora capensis
GAAAGTGTAGCAGCAAGGTATTGCCAGATTCTTAAGCGGATTCTTTAACAGCTACAGCAATAAAAATAAGCCTCCTTACACAGAGCACCCTGGTTTCAATTATGACAGGAATTTTTCTGGCTTGCATTTCCAGCTCATGACCAGAGATGGCGCTGAGGGTACAGGGAACCTTGGACCAACCTGAGTCAGAAATCAGAAAAAAATTGGGCTAACGTCTGTGTGCATGAATCTTCCGAACCACATCTAAGATAGTGAATATATAGGAAAGGAAAAAAAAAACCCGTAAAGAACAAATAAAGACAGACTCGTATTAGGGGGCTCACATATGAGAAAGGAGATAGAAATGAAAAGCCTGACAGGTTAATATGAGGAGCATCAGGAATACAGATCAAATCACTGAGAGAGTTGGAGCATCAATGTCTTTTTTTTTTTTTTTAGGTTAAATAACCTGGTAGACAAGTTCTTCTAATATTTAATAAGTGTTTGCTTGGCAGAAGGGCCATGCGAGTTTTTGCGCTTTTAATGTTATATCTAAAGGTGTGTGTGGACTGGTTATACGTTCGTCTTTAACAAATAAAGATCCAAAAATAATTGGATGTCATCATAGAACACAACTCCCAAAAAATGCATTTAAAATTTCTTTTTGATGAACAGATTTTTGGAAAACAAAGTTATCTTAAGTGAAAAAGATACAAAACTTCTTGCAGCCATAGCTGATGTGCACACCTCAAAACGGAATCGAAGACACTGCATAAAAAGATATTACTCAACATCCCCCCAGTAAGTATGGCAATAATTCTAAAATTATTTTTGTTCTTTTGTGTTCTTCAGCTTTTAGTTTTTTAAAAAATATATAAAAGTAAAACCAAAAAACATCTAATTTATACAAAAGGACTTTAAATAGAAAACCAAAGTGTCCTTCCTTGCCTTGTGCATACCCCTCCCTTCTTCATCTCTTCTTGGAATTCAGAACTAGATCATACACAGCTGTGGTCCAGAGGGGCTAAGTCCTTTCTCCTTGCTATGCAAAGTGTGGGTTGTGAGTCAGCAATGTCAGCATCACCTGGGAGCTTGTCAGAAATACAGAATATGAAGCCTCAGCCCAGATTTAATGGATCAGGTCCTGGATTTTAACAACACCCCCACTGAAGTTTGAGAAGCTCTGCTCCAGATTCCAAAGACAGAACTATTGAGGGCAAGTCCTTCTCTTCCAGCTTTGCAAGAGGCTAGAGAGATAGTCTATATTGCATGCCCCAACCATAGACTATAGAGAGAGAGGGTTTAGGGAGGGGGATCTAAGTCAGTTATCATCAGAGACATTGAGAAGTAATGCCCACAGCAAGAGACAGTCTCATCTCTAAGGAAGTGAGAGGAACTCCAAGGAAACTGGTAATAGTGATTAGTGGTGCTGACAATAAGAAACACTTACATCTCAATCCAAGGCTGGATATTTGTTTATTTTCAGAATCTACACAGCCACCCTGCTGTTTTCCTTGGAGTAAAAGGGATTCATGCAAGAGCTTGGATGAGCCTGGCAGTGCTTCCCTAGAATTTAGGGACGTATGTAAACATCAAGACTGTGCCCATTTATGGCCTTGTAATTTTTAAATATGGGAGGCTTCTTGTAGTGGCCTGTGATAATGCTGTGAGAAAGGACTGTGGTATACTATGGGAAGAAGATGGGGTGTCATCCAGTTTCCCAAACCATCTCAGTTCTCTGTTTTCTGCAGGTGTCCAAAACAGGATGTGCATAGTTCCTGTGGTTCCATGGGATAAGACCTAGAGATTCAATGAAGGACTATGCACCCAGGTGAGTAAAAAGCCTAGCAAGGTTTTGTCCCTTCCAGAGAAGTAATTACAAGTGTGAACCACTGTCATAGCTAACAGGAGACGTTGCTATCTCTGAATGGGGCATTGTGATAGAAGAGGACTGGGTGAAGATTGGGTGAACACTGCCCGAAGAAAAATGTACCACCACAAGTGGGCTGTCACCATCATGGAGGTCATCAGCAGTAAGAGAATGAGCTCAAACTGCAGCAAGACTAGGTTCTAGTGCCCAGCAGTGGCATTCAGGTAACTATATTAGATGAACCTCTCTGCTACTCTCCCCTTTTGCATGTCTTCCTCTAAAAAGATCTAAACAGAAAAAAGGGAGAGCAGGAAGACAGAACAGATTCCATCTTCTTCCACTACTCCAAGATCATGGGTTATAACTTAAATCTGTTCTTGAAAGTGAACATGGAGGAAGAAGGAAGAGCTAAGATTTCAACTGCATATATGTTCTTGGTGCATAAAATTAGATTAGACCTCAATCACTAAAAGTGATCATAAAGTTACAGATCTTCCCAAGATGTAATCAGTGGTTGAGAAAGCATTCAGTGCAGCAGAAGTAATGGTAGAAAACATAAAACCAATGGCATCTATTCACTTTTATTTAGAGAAAGAATTATAAATGCAAATAACAGGTCATATTTTCTCCATGATAAGCAAGATGAGGAAAGTGCAATTGTCCTACCTCCTGTTTCTCCCAAGTTCACATCTCTTGATTAGGGTGAGTTACATTACTCGTGTTTTTATCTAATGAGTAGGTTTATAACTTTGCTAGAAGTAATATAATGTTAGTTATTGTTAAAAAAACATTAGTTATTGTTTAGGAAAAGAAAGTACAGCTGACTTTGCAAATAAATTGAAGAAACAGTAATGCCTTTATACTCTATCCACATTTTCTCTTAGTATCCCAACATTTGGGTGATTTATATGTGAGTGACTCTTCATGCCCTGTCCTGATCTTCTTAGAACTCCTGAGAACTCACTTCCCAGTATCTGCAGAAGGAGTCCTGCTGCCAGCACCCTCTCTGTCCCTGGGGAAGGCTGGAAGAGCTGAGGATGTTAAGACTCTCAGGAGAGTCCTCAGCCAATGACTAACAAGAACTGGAGGATAAATATCCCACTTCCCTTTCCTTGTCTCTCAAGGTATGTTCTACCCCATTTCCCAGAAGTTTTTAGTGAGTAAAATGGTTATTATTAAAAATACAGACACCGTGACAGAATGGGTCTAAGATATGCATTACCACATGAAGCTTGATGACTGAGAGTCTAAAAATCATAATAGTTAATTTGAGTAATGGAAAGATAGTCTTTCTCTGACTTGCCAAATGGTAAAAGCAAAACATATTAAAATAATTTGGGGAAGTTCATGAGGATCATAAAATGGTGTTATACAATACTGTGAATAGAATCATTCCAAGTATAATAAATTTTTACAGTCTATTTAGTGACTTTTGCAGGGGCTCTTTATCCAGTTTATGTTTTCTGCATCTTTTATTTTTCCTCTTTTGCCCTGAAACCTGCATTTTTTTTTTAATTTTTGTGGGCTTATATTCTTTTTTTTTTAAAAATTTTTTTAATTTATTTATTTGTCAGAGAGGGAGAGAGAGGGAGCGAGCACAGGCAGACAGAGTGGCAGGCAGAGGCAGAGGGAGAAGCAGGCTCCCTGCCGAGCAAGGAGCCAGATGTGGGACCCGATCCCAGGACGCTGGGATCATGACCTGAGCTGAAGGCAGTTGCTTAACCAACTGAGCCACCCAGGCATCTGCATTTTAAGACATGTTATTATTATTTAAGTTTGAAAGAAGTTAGGAGACAGAGATAAAACTCAAAGTCGTTTGTTTTACTCTTGTGGAAACAATTTGGCAGAAAAGGCAAGAAGGAAGGATCTGGAAACACTTACCTGAAAATATCTCAGACCACCTGTGGATTTTAGTTTTTTATGACAGTTTCAGTGTTTCAGGTGTGCTGCTGATGGTGTGGGTGAGGCCACTCACACATGCGCCGACACATTTCTCCATCCATGGGGAGATTAAATTATGTATAGGATTTAACTCACCAGGACTACAAAAATGTTACGGAAAATAATGTGACTATGCAGGGCCTAGGTATCCAAAAATATATGCAGTTTCTGGTGAAACTGCCAGCAATTTCAGTAAAAGGGCGATTCTTCGTGATTTTCAGCACTTTAGTTTTGGGCCATTGACTATGACTCAGGCAGAATTTATACAACGAATCTGTGTGCTTCCCCTCGAGGCAGGGCTTCTCCATTTCAGAGCTACGACTTTGAATCAGAAAATTCTTTGCTGTGGGGGGTTGTCCTGTGAATTGCAGGATGTTTAGTAATGTGCCTGACCTTTACCCACCAGATGCTGGGACTCTAGACATTGCTAAATATATACCTGGGGCAAGAGACAGCTTGCGACCGAAATCCACTGAACTGAGGCAATGTTGGCAAACAGTTGGCTGTCCTGGTGCTTGCTGGCTCAACACTTAGCCTCATTAAGGCAGTGTCATCATGGTGGGCGAAGAACGGAGCCAAGGCCCAGGAGTTCCTGAGCCATAGCTGCATACAGCTGCTCTAGTCCCTGAAGGTCATGCCCTCCATTGACCTCCCCTCACTACCAAAAGTATCACCCTGGCATTATTTTACATATTGAATTATATGGCATGGGATATTTAAGCCCTTGTTCATACCATTTATAATTATGACATTATAATCATTTTCCCCTTTTGTATTCTTTTTTCCTTTCTCTGGTGTTTTTCTCACTTGGCACTTTTCTGTTTATTGGGCATGGTCATTTTTGTAAGTGGGAAGTAATGTAGACATGTCTGGAATATTGCTATTATAAATTTGGGTTTAATCTGCAGGGCAGCCATTCAGTCAAATTAAGAAGTGGTTACAATGTTGTTCAGAATTATATGATAAAGTCTTTTGATCACTTATCTAAATGCAGTATATGTTTCTCAGTTATATCTACCTTGCCCTATGTATATATTTTACCCATTCCACTTTTGCTTTGGTCTGTTTTAGTAAATATCGGAAATTTCACAGAGAAATAACATTGTATTTGCTACCAGGAAGAGAAATAAGCTAGCTAGTCATCTGAAAAGCAACAGTAATGCATTTTGTATTCTCCACTGATAACCATGAGCAACAGGTCTACGAAATGGAAGTTTTAAATGAAAGGAATAAGCAGAGTGAGATCTCCCCTCTAGAGTAAAGGCAGAGACAGAACACCTCTGACTGGATTTATTATTTTTTTGGATATTCACCTTAATAATAATGGCCCTTCACCAGGGCAGTTGCAGCTAGTTTGAAAAATAAACAAGTCTGTTCTTGCCCACTAAAATGGTTTTAATAAAAAAGGCAGGCAATAATAAATGTTAAGGATGTGTAGAAGATGGAGCTCTCATAGTTTCTTGGTGGGACTGTAACCTGTTAAAACCACTTTGTAAAACAGCTTAACTATTTCTTTAAAAAGTTAGACATAAAGTTAATAAACCCTGACAGTTCTACTCTTAAATATCTACCCAAGAGGAATATAAACATACCCACATAAGGAATTGTTTATGATAACAGTATTATTCATAACTGCAAGAAGTGACAACAATCTTGGATTGTTGGGCCATCCACTAGTAAAAGAAGAAATAAAATATGGAGTATCCTTATAGTAGAATAAAACTCAGCAATAAAAAAGAGTAAAGCACCAATTAATGTTACAATATGAATGAATATTAAAAAATATTATGTTAAGAAGTCCAATCCCGGGCGCCTGGGTGGCTCAGTGGGTTAAGCCTCTGCCTTCAGCTCAGGTCATAATCTCGGGGTCCTGGGATCGAGTCCCACATCGGGCTCTCTGCTGGGCAGGAAGCCTGCTTCTTCCTCTCTCTCTCTCTGCCTACCTCTCTGCCTACTTGTGATCTCTCTCTGTCAAATAAATAAAAAATCTTAAAAAAAAAAAAGAAATCCAATGCCAAAGACTCCTTTTGTATGATAGCATTTATATGCAACATCCAGTAAAGTCAAATCTGTAGAGACAAAAACACATCTGAGAATTTCTAGGGCTGGGATTTCTAGGGCTGGGATTAAGACTAGAACTGATTAACAGTTGGCATGGGGTTCCTTCCTGGGTGATGGAAATGCTCTAAAACTGGAGTGTAAAGATATTTTCATAGCTCTGAAAGTTTAATAAAGATTATTGAGTTGTATAATCAAAATGGGTGAATTTTATGGTATATAAATTATACCTTTAAAAAAGTCTAACCAAATACATGGGAAGACAGATTGCAAACAGAAGAACCTGCCTTATTGGCCTTTCCTAGATTATTTTAGCTGATATTTGTACCTTTGCATACACCATATCAAGTTCATGTGATTCTGTCTGATTATCACTATCGGTCCCTCACTTCCTTACGGGTCATTTTGTTACAATTCTGACTGAGTTAAATCTCACTTATTACACTTCGTTATTATGTAGTAAGAATTAATCCTTCTCAAGGGGAGGTCTGGCTTTTGCCCTCTTTGTTGAGAAGCAACCTCTAAGTCCTTACAATTTTCTGCCTGTAGGAGTGTCTTTGCTGGACTGGACACTCTTGACTGCTCGCAATCTAATGATGTGATCTTATGATGGGAGCTTTGGGTTGGGTGGTGTTAGCCTTGCCTCCAAAAGGAGCTGGAAATTAAAGGTACAAGCCTGCTGTTAGGGGGATCATGGCAACTAAGGATCAAGTGCACAGGTGGTATGTGAAACTCCAGTAAAAATCTCCTGACAGCAATGATCAGGTGGGTTTCCCTGGTATTTCACTCATACCATCATGCTGGGAAAGTACTATGTCCTTGCTCATGGAGAGGGGACAACAGAAACTCTGTATCTGGTACCTGTCTTGGACTCTGCCCTACGTCCTCCTTCCCTTGGATGATTTTTTTTTAAGATTTTATTTATTTATTTGACAGACAGAGATCACAAGGAGGCAGAGAGGTAGGCAGATAGAGTGAGGAAGGGAAGCAGGCTCCCTGCTGAGCAGTGAGCCCAATGTGGGGCTCGATCCCAGGGTCCTGGGATCATGACCTGAGCCGAAGGCAAAGTCTTTAACACTGAGCCACCCAGGCACCCCCCTATGGATGATTTTAATTTGCATCCTTTCCCTGTAATAAACCATCACTGTGAATATAAGCTTTCAGCGAGCTCTGTGAGTCCTTCTGGAGAATTTCTGGTAATGAGGGTAACTATGGGAATCTTACAAACTTGCATTTGTTGTCAGAAGTGAGGGTGGTGTTGCATGGGGACTATACCCTTGCCCGAACACACACACATGCGCGCACACACACACACACACACACCATAATACTTATTTATTTATATTTTAAAGCACCTGAGCTTCATTTTTCAGCCTTCGAAATGGTCAAACCTTGAGTATAGGGCCTTATTTAGTGTCTTTTGGAAGTCAACAATTGGTAAGTGATTATTGGGACTATGGAAAGATATTTTTAAGACAAGATTTTAATCCTTTTGTGGAAAGGCATTATGTGGTAGTATTCCTCCTAGATCTAGGCATTATTCAGCACAGGACTAGGCAACTAAATGTAGTTCAATATGTACTGAAGAGAACCACAGAAATTCTTGTCTCAACTGAATTAAGAAATTCTAACTTCAGACCCTTGGTATTTGAGGGGATCTTTGGCAAATACCTTATCATCGAGGACTGACCACAGTGAATTATTAATACACAGAACTAAAGGATTTAAAAATTATATTTGTGCACACTTATATCACATATATTACTTTACTTTAGAGATTTCAAATGGCTTTCACATAAATTATCTTGTATGATGACCACAAGAATCTTGTGAGATTAGCATGGAAATTTTAAAGATGCTAAATGACTCACTCAGGTTCCCATAATGTTTGAGAGAGTTCTTATTATGCACCAGGGCACAATCCTTGTAAGTGAAAATTTCTCACCCAGATTCCCTGCTGTGAAGACCGTTTGACCTTCCTGTTAGCAGCTGACTGGGCAAAACACATGCATAGACCCAAAGACAAGCTAGAAATCTGTGCCATGGGCTGATGTGAGAAGATGAGCAGGAACACTCACATCACCTCTCCTGGGGAGGTGAATTGGGAAAGAGAGTTGCTGGCATGGAAGCTGAAGATGGAATGAGTCCTTTAGATAGAGCGTATATGGGCTCTATCCAGCAAGGCAAGGTCACAAGGAAGACAGCTATTGGTCAAACAAAAGTCAAGATGAAGAAAAGAGAATGCTAGTGGAAGACAGGGCTAACAGGTCAGAAATAGTCACATATTCAGCAGTAACAGAGCCAGTCTGGTGGTGGACATGTGCATGAAAATACGCACCTCTGTGTCTGAGATCTCTAGTTTGCCCTGGATTCTTCACAAATATGCTCTGGTTTCCGCGATGCCTGGATGTGGAACTGGAGTGGGGCACTTACTCATTTGTGTCCTTACTATGACCTCGCTATATCATCACCACTGTCATTAACATAAGGTCTAGCTTTATTTTTTAAATTATACATCTTTTCCACTCAAATATATAGAGATGATTTATTTATAACTTGGATCGAATATGGCTTATTGCTTCAATTCTTTCTCTAAAAAAAAAACGTTAAAATGAAATATTTTCCACAGAATGCACTTCACATATATTACTCAGCTTTGTTCTGAAATTCTTGCCTCATAAATGTTTCAACATAGCTATCAGAGGAAGCACTTCAGTTATTTAACTGCAGGTGGCTTTAATTTCAGAAGTTTGCTCTTCCCGTGCTATCTCCAGGCTTTATCACGGAATCTGAAGCTTAGAAACTAGTTATCTGAGTACAAGTTATCTGAGCCTCAAGCAAAGTCCACTGGAAATTTCTTGTCAAAAAAAGGCATGTGATCCTGGGAATACAACACATAGACATGTTTCTACTTGATCTTCCCAGTCACTTATGTGGCAGAATGTCTCATCCGCACATCTTCTTCTTGTTTATTTCCAACTACATGGTGATACAATATCCTGACATTTTGATGTCCTCGCAAAATGTCATGGTGTTTACTGGTTTTGATTTCTAAAATTGCCTTTGAGCTTGTCTAGATGTGAGGCTTTTTTTGTTTTGTCTTGTTTTTGTTTCTTTTAATGGCAAGCAAAAGTCTCATGCCCATATCTTTTTCTTTTTTAGAATCTGTAGTCACTATTATCTTTTTTGTGTACCTTTCCTCCACTTGATAAATTTTATCAGCTCCTTCTGCATCTGAGTCTGCCTTATCTTCTTCTTCCTTTTTACTTTCTTTTTTCTTTTCTTTTCTTCTTTATTTTTATTTTTTTTAATTGAAGTATAGGGGTGCCTGGGTGGCTCAGTCGGTTAAGCATCTGCCTTCGGCTCAGGTCATGGTCCTGGGTTCGAGCCCCACATGGGGCTCCTTGCTCAGTGGGGAGCTAGCTTCTGTCTCTGCCTGCCATCCCCCTGCTTGTGCTCTCTTTCTGACCAATAAATAAAATTAAAAAAAATAAAGATTGAAGTATAATTGACCTAGGATGTCCTATCAGTTTCAGGTGTGCATCTCAGAGACTCAGTATTTTTATACATTATGAAATAATCCCCATGATAAGTCTAGTTACCATCTGTCACCATAGAATTACCATATTATTGACTACATTCCCTTTGCTGTCCATTATATCTGTATGACTTATTTATTTTATAACTAGAAGTTTTATTTCTTAATCCCTTTTACCTGTTTCTCCTATCCCCCAACCTCCACTCTGGTAACCAATAGTTTGTTTTGTGTATCTATGAATCTGCTTCCATTTGGTTTGGTACTTTTTGTCTTTCGTTTTTTTCGTTTCCACATCTAAGTGAAATCACACGGTATTTTTCTTTCTCTGTTTTATTTCACTTAGCATGATATCCTCTAGGTTTATCCATGTTGTTGTTCATTCTTTTTTATAACTGACTAATATCCTATTTTGTATATACCCAATCTTTTTCATCCATTCCTTTATTGATGGACACTTAGTTTGCTTCCATATCTCAGTTTCCATGTCCCAAGTTTAATTCTGGTGTTGGTCAGGAACATTATTCTGATTTTATGAGAGAGGAATTTGAAGCTTAAAGAGGAAAAAGTACTTGTCTAATAAAACATGTTATTAGGTGGCAGTATCTATACTTGAACCTCTGTCCGTCTGACTATAAACCTGTGGTAATGATTTCTGTAGCATTTGCTGCTAGTTTTTGCAATCAAAACTAGCAAAATAAGTACAAAATTAAGTACAGACTCTTAAACTGGACCAAGATCTCCTGACTGCAATGTCTGTGTTACTTGTACTACATCAGGCTAGCTTTACAGAAATAATCCCATTTTACTTACTTTGGCTTTAGTGTTTTCACATCCATTATTTCAACTTGACCTCTGAGATGGGTAAGGTAGGTACTTACTCTGCAGTTAAAACCTAGGCTAAAAGACATTTAAACTATATGCCAAAGGTCGCAGAGCTAGTAGAACATGCTTTCAAAAAGACTCAGTGTTTATCAGATATTTTATTCATGTGTCCTTATATATTTCAAAAATCAGACCAGATTGAAACTCCAGATAGAATCTTCATTCGTATTAACACATGAAAAAAACTACTTTCAAATCCTCTGGGTAATTAAGCCAGATACGTTTTTTCTAATTCCTCTTTGTCTTCATTGCTAGCAATGGCATAGACAGGGGTGAATATCAGGAAGAGGATTCAGTTGGTGGGGATGCACCTCCCTGAGTACCAGCAGCTCTTTGACAGTGATTACCAGTAACAGTCTGTTGTGGGGCTGGGCTTCCTCTTGTTTCTCAGCTATGAGTGTAAACGACTTCAAAGAAAACCACCAGTGCAATAGGAATGAAGAGCAGAGATAGGTGGAGGGTTTTGCTGGAGAGCATTTTCAGTGGGGCAAGGTGGATGCACAGTTTACCAGTGGATAAGACCATGGAGCATCAACTGAAATCTTCTTCATCTTACGGCCACATTTTGGTCCCATTAAAAAAAAAAAGTAATTCACCCCCCCAAAAAAAAAGTAATTCCCAAATTAAATGGGAATTAAGTCTCCGAGAAACCATAGGAATAAAACCCAGCATATATTACTTAATAATTTTTATAATCAATTAAATTTATTAGGGCAAAGCCAGGTACTTATTAAAGGAGACACACTAGGGCATGGTTTGCACAATTGTCTTATGCGGCCTTCAGATCTTTTCTCATTGTGATGGCAGAATAGCTCTGTATCCTTCTAAGTACGTTTCTTGCCAGCATGGCAGGTCTTCAGTTCTGGGGAAGGATTTTGTCCCAGGAAAGCAGAAGCACATCTATGAGGGATTTTTTACTTGTTCTGACGATGACCATAATAACTTTCTTCCTTACTTTTAAATAAACCTCTTGTTCTCTATCCATTTAAAACTGTGGATAATAAATCATCAAGACTGAATTTCCCTGGGAAAAAGGCAAGCTTTTTAAAAATATTATAATTTCTTAGAGTCATGCATAAAAAAGTATATATATTCCTAGGTTCTTTGTTTGAATTGAGAAAAGTAAAACTAAGGACAGTGAAAAGAGTCCAGTGTCCCTATCAAGTCGGAACTACTAAATGACCATTTCAGACGAGCATGAGCAGCAGAGTGGCCATTATTCCCACTATTTCATTAGGTCTGACAGTAAGTGGCTTCCAATATGAGCAAAGGCTCAGGGGGTGACAATCCCTATTATCAGAGGGCTCTGTTGATTGTTGTAAGATGTGTTGTTTCTGCATTTCCTTTTTGCCTCCTAGCTATGTTCTGATTCCCTTCAGGGGAAAAATCTTCCTCTATTTTTTTTTTTGTCAACAGCCTGGTCTGCCGGGGATGTCATGATCTCCCCTGGCCAAGAAGTGGTAAGTGTGAAACCTGGCTAGGCCGATCAGAGTCTCCCTCCAGGTGTGGAGAAATCAGGAGAGGAAGCAGTTGGTGCAGAATTCTTCATCTGGTAATGTGGGACCTTCTCTTTTTGTCTCTGTTCTTACTATCTCAAGATACTGTCTGGTTACTATTCTTTGAGAAGCCTGGTTTACCAGCTATTTTGTCAAATCTGTCAATAAAGAATAATTGGTAGAAAGACAGGCAGGGACAAGGGGCCCCCACCCTATGAGGAAACCACCCTTAAAAGGATTTTACACTACTCTGGATGGAGCCCCCCACCCTTTCCCGAGTGGGTGACAGGCACATGAAGGGTTAATCAGATTAAAACACCCCACCAACAAGTCCATAAAAACCTCTAGACTTAGAAACTCATAGGGAAGCCCTCACAGATCTCCCTCTTCAGAGGCTTTGTTCTATTCTCAATAAACCTTACTATTGCTCAATAAACTTTGCTTTCTTGTCCATCATTCTTCATCTGGTCTACCTCTTCATTCTTTGAAGTGGTGTGACCAAGAACCGTGGGCACCACAGGAGAAGAAATCTTGCAACACTATGATTTTATCACATTTGCTTCCAATTAACACTCTTTTATTTTGTTGCCTATTTTGGCCTTTTTTTTTTTTTTCTGCTCTCTACAACCAAAGAACCCGAAGAGATAGATTCAGAAACTTTCCTCCTGTTTTTAGGATAGGTCCAGCTACTGTTACAGAAGGAGGAGGTGATTAACCCTGTATTGCATTTTGAGAAAGTCCAGAAGGCACACGTCCAAATATCCTCCACTTTGGGCTCCTGTGATGAGTAAGAAAACAAGTGGAAGACGCTTTGGTCTTTCCTCACCTAAGTGGATGGTGGCTCATGATGTTTGAAGGCACTGCCTAGAGCTGGGTTTTGGCTGGGATTTAGTAGCTCTGAATTGTCTGAAATTATAGAGTAAGTTGTGTGTGTGTGTGTGTGTGTGTGTGTGTGTGTAAGAGAGAGAAAAAAAGACAGCAACAGACAGAGATGGTGAAAGAGAGTGAGAGAGTTTGTACATGTTTATGCTTATTTTAGCTTTCATTGGATTAAACCAGAGGGTCTTTGGATCAAAATCAAAAACTGCAGGGTGCCTGGGTGGCTCAGTGGGTTAAGCCTCTGCCTTCGGCTCAGGTCATGATATCAGGGTCCTGGGATCGAGCCCCGCATCGGGCTCTCTGCTCAGCGGGGAGCCTGCTTCCTCCTCTCTCTCTGCCTGCCTCTCTGCCTACTTGTGATCTCTCTCTGTGTCCAATAAATAAATAAAATCTTAAAAAAAAATCAAAAACTGCTGTTTAAATTTGTATTCCTCTGCAGATTAGTCAACATCAGCAGTCTTTTGCTTTTCATGAGGGCTAACCTAACTAACCTAATAAATATTTATATTTGTATATAAAGAAGTGCCCATATATATTTAAAATTACTATGTTATAAAAAAGTAAAATTACTACGTAAACTTCTCTTTCTACTGAATTGAAATTCAATCCACTATTGTTTAATACCTGAGAAAATGATCCCATGATTCCCTGATCTATAAGGAGCATATGCTTTCTTCACATTTTCTCATCTTACTGCCAATTTTAGTGTTCAGGGAATAATTTCATTGACTTTCATAGAATCGAAATTAGTGGCCAATACGTGCTTAGAAAGAAAGTTTATTTAAAGTGGATTGTGGGTAATGCTTACATATAGAGATTTAAAAACAATGACAACAACAAAACAGGATATGAATCACCAAAGGATAGAAAGAAGAGAATATTTCTGACTAGGGGAGTGGGCTTCCAGTGAGGTCCATGTGTGCTGTGTGTCTTAGGCAATCACAGGTAAAGGATCTTCCAGACAAATAAAATATCTTAAGCAATGGCAACATGTTAGAATGTGAAGGACATACTCAGGGAAGGATGAGAAGATTGGGTATGATTACCTTAAATCATCTATAGAGGGGAAGGTCTTATTTTTCTGTAAGTAGCTCTAAGAAACTATTAGATGTTTGGTCAAATTTTCAAAAATTTTTGAGGCTGTGTATAACATATCCATTTTGGTGTTTGGGTAGGGATAATTGCGTTACAACTTGCTTGTCTTTTATCAAGGATTTCTGTAACTTCCTAAGCCACTCCTGGTAAGTCTTTGAATTCAACCTCCTGTACTATTTTTCAAAAGTAACACTGCCACAAATATAATAGGCCAAAAAAAAAAAAAAAGAAAAAAAAAGGAGTAAAAGATAAAGATTACTGATTATTCATGGTAATGTGAATCGTGATTCACAATCACCATTTCTAATTAGTTATTTGTGTCTCCGATTCATTACCACCTCCCACAGAGCCAAATAGGTCTGGAGTATTCTAAGAGTGACCCGATTTCTGAGCTCACCCACCGGCCCTCTTCAGCTCCATATTCAATATTTGTCTTGCAGAACTTGACCACTTATTTGTCTGCAAGGAGAAAGTAGAAAGCACCTGTTTTTAAAACAGTGCTCCTAAAGAATTCGAAGTATTGATTTCTAATTACAAATATTTTCCAAAGGTATAAAAGCAGGAGCTCAGTTTTAAACACAATAAATAGACCAAGACACAACCTGGACTGAGACTGATTCCAGAAAGTTCTGGTGATAATTTTATAATTCTTAATAGGGAACTGTCATTTTAATGAAAATGTTCTAGGATTTCCTTTGTACATGTATATGTTACTTGGTGGCACAAATATAAGTGGGATTTAAAATATTATTTGTTAATTGATGAATTTACTTTTGGTTACTGCTCAGTAGATGAATTTGATGAATATTAATTAAGCATTTAAAGATAATCAACTATAATTCTTAAATACTCATGTGATATAATAACAAAAAATACAATAATAAAAATAACAAAACAGTTTTTAAAAATATTTTATTTGTTTGAGAGAGAGAAAGAGAGCACAAGCAGGAGGAGTGGGAGAGGGAGAAGCAGGCTCCTCACTGAGCAAGAAGCCTGACTTGAGGCTCAATCCCAGGATCCTAGGATCATGACCTGAGCCGAAGGCAGATGCTTAACCGACTGAGCCCCTCAGGTGCCCCAACAAAATACTTTTTTTTTGTTTTTTTGTTTTTTACCAGTATAGCAATTGGAATATTTAAGAAAAAAAATTCCAAGACTTAAAATAGTTCACAGCTGAAAACAAGTGAGACTTAGAATTCTCATTATATATTTTGCACATAAAATGAGGATCTAGGGGGGCCTGGGTGGCTCAGTGCGTTAAAGTCTCTGCCTTCGGCTCAGGTCATGATCCCAAGGTCCTGGGATCCAGCCCCGCATCGGGCTCTCTGGTCTGCAGGGAGCCTGCTTCCTCCTCTCTCTGCCTGCCTCTCTGCCTGCTTGTGATCTTTGTCTGTCAAATGAATAAATACAATCTTTTTAAAAAAATGAGGATATAATCATTTGAACAGCGTTTATCCTCTTAAGTAAGTTTGGATCTGCTGTTTTATCTCTGCATAAGGAAAAAAAATGAAGACGTTTTGTTTTGGGTTTCTTTGGAAAGCGGTACTTTGATTATTGATGGCTTTCAAGTGTATCACTTCTAGTCCCACTGGCAAAGTGTTTGAAGAAAAAAAAAATAGAAGGTAGAGAAAAAAAAAGAAAGAAGACTGCAAAGTTATCAGGAATTTTTCCTCAAATGTAGTATCTTCAGAGCCATAGATATGAGAAGTTCTAGAAGAAACTCTAAATTCATTTTTAGTTTTAATCAATCAAAAATTATTGAGTGCTTACTAGGTGCCAAGCACTGTCTTTGTGATTTCGTGTGAATAGAGAAGATAAAATTTAATAAAAATATTAAATGTAAGTTTATGTAAGAAACTGCAGCAATAATTCAATGTTTTGAGTTTTGAGTTATTTGGATTTTGTTATTTTCTTACCTGTATTCATGGAATGTTGTAATAAATCAATTCTTGATATAATTTATTGACAAGTCCGTGTCTTTTTTTGAAATATAATGTTTAAGTTGTTCTTTTTCTTTGGTTTCCGGGCAAAGGTTTAGGACAGCAGTGAAGTCTGCCATGTTTTCAGCAGGATAGTGGCAGTGTGACATGCTGAACCAGGGATTCTCCTAAGGATGGCACTTTTTCTTTTTTCTTTTCTTTTCTTAATATTTTACTTATTTATTTGACAGAGAGAGAGCAGACAAATGGGAAGGCGCAGAGGGAGAGGAAAAGCAGGCTCCCCATTGAGCAGGGAACATAATGTGGGGCTCAGTCCCAGGACCCTGGGATCATGACCTCAGCTGAGGGTAGACACTTAACCGACTGAGCCACCCAGGCGTCCCAAGATGACACTTTTTCAAGTGATAGTCTTACAGTTTTATTTTCCTCATTTCTAGTCAGTTTAAACTGTCTGATGGTTTCCAAAGGAATGACAAGCAGAGGTCAACATCAACACAGGAACAGATGTGAACAGCATAAAATAGCTGGAGCTACTACTACTAGTCACATATAAAATAGTGTGTATCAGAATTGAAGCTGCCTGTTTGAATTTACAATTCAATGCCATACATTTAAATCCAAATACTGTTTTTAAGTTAGGTGATAAAATAAAATATTTTATTCATCTAAAATACCCAAAGCAATAATGGTATGGCTTCAGAGTATACTTTTTAGTGGTAGTTTTTGATTTGGGATACACACACACACACACACACACACACATATTAATTTTATATATATATGTGTGTGTGTACATATTATATATATATAAAATTCATGTGGACTTTTTTAGTGCTGTGGAAGAATATTTAATTTTAAGGAGATATTATTAATTTTTAAATATTTAAGAATATTTATATACGAGGAGAATGGGAGAAGTAGTTTACAAAATAGTATGCATAACATGATCAAATAGATGAGTGTAGAAACTGGAAATTTACCAACCAAATATTAATAAATCAACAAATTATGAATGTTGAAATCTCTGGATGGTAAAATTATGGATGGGGTGTGTTTCTTGTGTGCTACTGATATTTTTAAAATTCCTACAATGTAAATGTACTACTTTTATAATGAAAAAAGTTCTTTATTAAAAGATGGTAATTATTCTCTAAATGCTTGAGGAATAAATGAATTTATTTCCTTTACATTGCTTCTGTTTCAGGGATTCTCTGTATGTGAAAAGTTGTAATATGGAAAGAAAAACCTTAAAGGTATAATTCAAACCCAGTCTCACTGAGATCTGAACAAGAACATCAACAATTATCTCAAAATGTCATTATACATAGACAAATTCATAGGAATATTGAACTTGTCACATTCTAATATTAGCCAATGCAATCAAATTATGCTTTATGAATAATAGTTTGGGGACAGCCACAAGTGAGCCAGTTTCACCAAAGACAGACCTTGAAGACAGAGATTGAAGTGTTTTTTTCTTTTTAATTTAAAACACATAAACATCTAAAATTTAATTTAATAGCATGATTTTTTGTAAAGCTTCACAATTTTTTGTGTGTGCATGTGTATGTGTACTCACATGCATGTGTAAAGCAGACCTCAAGGTTCTGGCAAAATGATGGTACATCACTCAAACATGCTATAGATCTTTGAGTTCTGTTATAAATCTTTAAGTTCTTGAGTTCTGTTATATACATTGTTTAGATTTCACTTCAGCTGACACTGTCTTGGGAGGTATTCCATAACCTCAATGAGCAGGCTAAATGTCTTTCATCAACTCAATAAAACTAGCACTTGTAGCAATTTCACATTTATTTGTAAGCTTTATGTGTCTGTTTTTAGCATCTTATTGAATGAATGAATGAATGAATGATCAGCTACTTAACTTGAAAGCATTAACTTTTCCCTTCCTTTATTCCCTGCTTATTAGATGAAAGTCACTATGAAACTACAGAATTTCTTCTACTTTATTCTGTCCATTAATCCATTCTATGGTTGAAAAACTTTCTGAGCTTTCTGAGATCAAGGCAAACTCAACAACAAACAGGTGTGTTTCAGAAAGTGTTCTTAGCTTAGAGACAGATCCATTGCAAGAATTATTTTAGTATATTATTTTCCCTAGTAGTCGCTGGGCTTTTGAGTACAGAGGTTAAGCCCCTCCCTGCTCCCCTCCCACCTCATACTCTTAGCACAGTTCTTTGTGCTTAATTCTTAATAAACTGCATCAGTTCTAATGTTGCCATTTGCAGTAATAGAAAACTAATAGTTCAAGAGCTTGGAGCAGGAATAGGAATTTGTGGGTTAATGTAATTATAAATACGCAGAGAAAGCTTGAGATTTAGTTTGAACAACCTGTTCCAGTTCCTTGCAATTATCTGGGCCATGATCTTATCTCTGTGTATTGACATCATCCTCATGCTAGCTCTTCTCCTGTTAGTAAAATGGCTACAGTGGTTCCATCCTTTACATCTGAACACGATTTGATTCTAGAAGAATATAAGCTTTTGAACCAAAGTCCTGAACTTCACTCTAATTAGGGTGGGGAGAGTGCATGCTCCGCTCAATTGTCGTGGGTCAGGAGGATTGTCATCCACTGATTGCCTTAGGTCTCTGGTATGTGTCATATCCTTATCCAGTAACAGTGGGATAATTTCAGGCTAATAAGAACTTTGTCTCCACGCTGAAGGTGAGGCCAATTGTGCTCAGCTTAGATGACCAGTAGCAGAAATGTAAAATGGCTCTGGAAGAGGCAACTAAAAATGCTCACATTTCATTTGGAAGCAGGAGAGATAAGACATTGAATACGTTCAAGGTTATTTTTCTGGTCTAGCACTCCTAACAAATTTGTTCTCAGAAAGTTGAAAGGCAGATTGAAAGTTGAAACTTGCTTACGTACATTTTTTGATTCTCGTGGATATTTGTGGATATTGCTGGGTTGAATAAAAAAGTTTCTATTTTTTTCCTACTGGCATAGAGCCAAAATGGAAGATTATATAATCAAAGGTATTTCAGAAGTTCTAGTTTCATTGACTATTATGCTATAACTAAGTGGAAGTAAATGCTACTTCAAAAGATTGTAAGTTGAAAAAGAACTGAACTGAAGCTAAGCATTCCTGCACAAATGTAGGTAGTAAATTAAAATACATATTTAACTATGTATATATCACTAGGTTGTAATAAATCATTCTAAAATGGTGCTTTTAGAAAATAGGAATACCTTTCACATATGTGTTTATATAGGAATATATGTTTATATAGGAATATCTTTCATGTATAGACATATATGTTCATGTATATATATACGTTAACTGACAAGAAAAGAGCCCACAATGATATGATCACACACACACACGCACAAGGAGAATGGGACACACACACACACACACACACCTTTGGCTAATCCAAGAAGAGGTAAAGGGAAACGCAACATCCAGGAAGAGATCAGCAGGAACTATTTGGGGTTCTGGGTTGGAGATATGAAGCATCTGAATTCCTGGTAGTGAAAAACCAGGAAAGGAAGGAAGAGAAAGAATCAAAAAAAGAAGAGAGAATTTGCAGCTCATAAGGCAAAAACCTAGTAGAAGACTGGAGGCAGGAAAATAGAGCAGACTTCTGGGTGAGACTCAATGTAATTGGGGATAGGAATACCTCCTTATTAGGATAATCCTGAGGTTGAGATCAGGCACACAGTATATCTAACACAGACTACAGGCTTAAAATTTGAAATGTCTGGAAGAATATTCCAGGAAAACGATCTGGGCCTGGTGTTTTCTTTTGTTGAAGTATTTAATTTTTGATCCAATTTCAAAGGCAGTTGTTCAGGTTTCGATTTATCCTTAAGTGAATTTTGATTGTATCCTCTAAGGAATTTGCCTATTTCATTTAATCTATCGAATTAGTGGGCATAGAGCTGTTATCTTGTGCTTTTATTATCATTTTAATGTCCATACAATCAACAGTGATATCCCCTTACGACTTCCAATTTTTTATGATTTTGCATTTAGCACCAATTTTAAAGTTAGGAAAAAAAAAACAAAAACAAAGGTAATATTCTACCAAAAAAATGTGAATCAGGAAATAAACTGCAAAGACACAGGTTTATGATAAACAATGATTCTTTTAACTATTTTTCAGGATGGCCCGAATTTTGCAAGGCTTTCTCTTTTAAAATTGCAATGTTTTATTCTGCCCATTAGCTTCTTCCTCCCATTGCTTATCTGAGTTACATCATTTGTAAACTTCCTCCTGACCTTGGGGCTGATTCTTTCAGCCAGTCCAGGTACACTAGTGTACTGAGGCCTGATAAATCCACATGCCCACATTTTATTAAAGCAGCATCATTTGTGTCTCTATACTTGAAGGTGTTCAAGTGAAAGTTTGTAAGTTTGCCATTCTAAGCCACAGGTTCAGAAATGCTGCTGTTATTTCCTCAAGACAAAAGCTTAACAACGCAATTTTCTTTTTATAAATGAAAACAATTTCTTTCCAATGACAACACATGGAGAAAGACAAGCAAATTGGAAGATGAAATCGAAGTTAGCAACACAGTTCTAAAGACTCCATTCCTTCTCTATGGCTAACTTTGACAAACTCCATCTATGCATCCCTGATTTATTCATCCCTGATTTATATCTCCTGGAGATAAAATGTTCATGGAAATTGATATTCTCTGTTCAATTTTTTTAAAGCTTATCTTACAATGCTGCTTACTTAAAAATAATAGAGGGATGCCTGGGTGGCCCAGTTGGGTAAATGGCTGGCTTTGGTTCAGGTCATGATCTTGGCGGTCTTAGGATCCAGCGCCTCCTCCTCATGCTCTGCACTCAGCGGGAGTCCACTTGTCACTCTCCCACTTCCTTTGCTCCTTCCCCCACCCAGGCACTCTCTCTCTCTCTCAAATACGTAAGTCACTTTTAAAAAAGATTTTATTTATTTATTTCACAGAGAGGCACAAGCACACAAGCAGGAAAGGCAACAGAGGGAGAGAGAGAAGCAGGCTCTCCGCTGAGCAAGAAGCCGGATGTGGGGCTCGATCCCAGGACCCTGGGATCAGGACCTGAGCCGAAGGCAGACGCTTAACTGACTGAGCCACCCAGGTGCCCCCAAATAAGTAAAATTTAAAGAAAAACCACCATAGAAATAGAGGCATCTGAGCTGCTTAGCTAGGGAAGGACACTTTCTGCACCAAGTAGTCAGGGTCCAACTACAGAGAAATAACACCATGCCAGAGGTGAGGGGAGAGTTTTAGGAGAGAGGTGAAGTATATATTTCACTTTGATAATAGTGAAAGCAACAGCAATAGGTACTTTTCATTTTTGATCTCATCTGCTCACTCATCTTTGTATGAAGACCATGTGTATATTATAATTTTCATTTGAACAAATTAGAAATATGAAATTTAACAAGACTAAATAATTTGCCAACTACCACAAGAAAGAGTCTGGATTAAAATCAGTGTTGATCTGACTGTTTATTACTGTGTAATACAGATTCAGGTAGCAAGGATATAAATAGGCCTCAAGGAGGCAACAAAAATGGCTCTGGAGGCATCTGGGAGACTCTCTGAGGGACCCTGAGGTAAGATTCTTTTTAATCAGCATGGGAATGGGAAGACTGAGGTAATCTTGGCATTTTAATGGAAGTTACTGAAGGATCATGCAGAAGAGTGTTTCTAAAATAAGGCATCCAAAGAAGTTCCTCTCAAATGATTGCAAGGCACTGCTAGCAAGATTCTGTAGGTTTGTGTGGGGTATGGGTGATTAGGGTCCAATCAAATTATCTTAGGTGTACAGGCACTGATGTGAGCAAATGCGATATGAGACGTCTCTTCAAGTGAAATATTCTCATGTTTTGAGGCTTCCCTATTAAAAGATAAAGCTACTTCCAAATAAAATAAACATCTCAGTTTTCGCTGGAACAGAGGTAGAACAGAGATAGCCATTACGGACTTGAAAGGCAACGAGCTTGCCAGGTTCCAGAAGCTGAAGAAGGGTTCAATGCCTTAGATGCAGTAGGGGAAAAAAAGGCTTGAAAGCAATGACCAAATGTTTTTGGTTAGGGTTTGTATCAAGCTGGACATAATGATGGCTAGAAGCTGGGAAAGGATTTCAGGCATTATGTGAATTAATCTGCTGTTGGCCCAGTGGCTGGATCTCAGAATTCCTCCAGCCGATAATTTAAGGCACAACTCCCAAGCCATTTCCTTAGAAATCCGAAGTCTGTACTCAGTATGAGTCTGCAAATTCAATAACCAGAAAGGTATGATTTAGATCTTTGAGAAGATAAAGGAAGAAATAAAGTCTTTTGAAAAAAAATTATAACTTATGAAAAGAAAGATATGAATGAAGAACAGATTAATAAGAAAAGAAACAAACTGAATTTTAAAAAGAGACCTGAAATGGTAAAAAAAAAAAAAATATATATATATATATATGTCTGGAATGAACACAGTTGAAAACTACTGAGGAATTTACACAGAAGGCAACACGGAAAATAAAGTTACAGAAGACAGAATAAATGAAACATGAATGAAAACTACATATGTCTAGTTGAATTTACAGAGAGAGAGGTTTGTGAAGAATGATATAGAAACAATATTAAAAGAATTTTCCAAGGGGCACCTGGGTGGCTCAGTCGGTTAAGCATCTCACTGGATTTTTGGCTCAGGTCATGATCTCAGGGTCCTGGGATCAAGCCCCGCATCTGGCTCTGTGCTTGGTGCAGAGTCTGCTTGTCCTTTTTTCTCTGCTCCTCTCCATGCTCTCTCTCTCTCTAAAATAAATAAATAAAATCTTAAAATAAAAATTTTGCCAAAACTGAAGATATACATCCCCAGATTCGAAATAACCAAACTAGAAAAATACAAGTAAGTTCAAAAACTTCCAGTAAATTCTGAGTTTCTAATACCCCCAATATCCATTCTTCCCTCTTTTCTTTTGGTTATATGATACCTTGAGTTTTATCTGAGTTCATTTTCTTGAATTAATTAAACCACCCCCTTGAAAAAAAAATTTCTCTTCTCAGTATTTTCCTCCTTGTACTCCAAGTTTTCTTCTTGCTGGAAGGAATCTTTTGATGCTTCTATTAATAAGAATCTGTGGTTCTTAAATTCTTTTAGCATTTAAATATATGGAAGAATATTTATTTCCCTTACAATTAACTGATATTTATATGGATATAGTAGTCTAGAATTACAACAATCTTTCTTCAGCACTTTAAAGATTTTATTCCTTTGTACTATTAGGTGGCTAGGATTCAATGCCTTCAGGGAAATTGAAATCAACATCTCTTGCTGCTGATAAAGTCTGTTGCCAGTTTAACCACAGTTCCTTGGAAAATTATACTGTTTTCTCTTCAAGTTCAAGTTATCCTAAAGGGCATATAGAAAAGCAAGATATTAGCAAAAAAGTTATTACGGCTTTAATGAAAGCCAAGTGAGATTATTTGGCTTTTGAGGTATCAAATTTCATTACAATAATTATAACAATTTAGACTGCTGGAGACTACTACAAAGATAAATAATTAGATTAGGCAGAATAGAACTATATAAAACTATATATGACAACTTGAAATATGGTAGCGGTAACTTTACAGATGAGTGAGAATAAGCTGACTAGTTTTATTCATCTATCCATTTTATCCATCTTGAAGGAAAAGCTTAGATTACTGCCTCATATCATACACAAAAGAAAGTTCCAGATGAAGGAAGAGTTCTATGTGACAAGAAAGCACTGAAATATTTAAGAAAGCATAGCAGAATATTTTAGTTACTTTGGGATTTCAAACCATAAAGGAAAATGTTGCTGAGTGAACCCACATTAAAACTAACACTAACCTTCAGCTATAGCAAAAGACACCAGAAATAAGCAGAAAATATTCAACATACACTGGGAGTAAATATTGCATTTAAGTCACAAAGGATTATTATCCAGAGTATATAAGGAATTTCTGCAAATCAGTAAAAAAAAACAACCTGATGAACAGCCCGATAATATATGGACAATGCACTTAGGGAAGAAAAAGTTTGGGCAATAAATATAGGAAAACTGCTCAACTTCACTAATGAGAATAATAAGAAATAAAACAACAGTGATATCTTTCATACTCATCTGAATGATAAATAATTTTAAAATCTGATGATACCAAGTATTTGCCAGGATGTATGGGCTTGGAAACATAAATTTTTGGTGGCTTCTAAACCAACACAATTACTCTAAGGAGAAATTTTATAACACCTGGTAAACTTGAACATGCTAATATATCAAAAGAACAATTTTACTTTTAGGTAATTATAACCTCACATGAATGAACAAGGAGGTATGGAGAAGGATAAATGCTAAAATTTTTTATAGCAAAAATATGGTAACTACTCATATGCCCGCCCGTGGGAGAACTGAGAAATAAATTGCGACATGTTTTTATAATGTACTATCTATGCTTTAACTAATAATACCCAGAGTGGTATTTTTGTTATATTTAATAACTGATGAACTTGCATTGATACATTATCATGCTGCTAACCCGACACCACTCCATTGACTTTTTTTTTTTACTGTTTCAATAGTTTTATCTTTTCCATAATGTCATATAGTTGGAGTTATACAGTATATATCCTGATTGGCTTTTTTCATTTAATAATACATATTTGACACATCTGTATCTTTTTTTGTGGCTTGAGAGCTCATTTCTTTATTTTATTTTATTATTATTTTTTTATGCCTACTGAGGGTTTATTTCACTTGAGAATCTCAGATCATGAGATGTTTTTTATTATTGTTATATTTATTTTAGTGACTTCAATAAATAAAGTGAAGGAAGCTTTTTTTTTTTTAGTGCTGAATAATAAAAGCTCATCATCTAGATGAGCCAAGGTTTATTTATCTATTCACCTACCGAAGGACATTTTGGTTGCTTCCAAGTTTTAGCAATTATGAATAAAGCTGCTGTAAATATTGAAGTACAGATTTTTGTATAGACATATTTTCTGCTCCTTTGGATAAATACCATGGAACATGATTGCTGCATTGTCTAGTAACAATATATTTACTTTTGTAAGAAACTGCCAAGGTGGCATTCAAAGTGGCTGTCCATTTTGCGTTCCCACAGCAATGTACAAAATTGAGGTGGGCTTGCTCAAAGAGGGCTATAATGTCTTATAATAAAATATTATTCAGGAGAGACCCCCCAAATTAATTCTACTGTTTATGAGCATACAAAATGGACAAACATTTCCTTTCCATTATTTTTCATTTTGTAATGGACAATCAGAAAAATGATCAATTCAAAGACGGCAAGACATAAAATTATAGATATTTTACACAAATAGCCCAATACTTAAAATTCACAACCATGGTCAAACACAGTTTGGCAAATATACCAAGACACAACCATCAGAATCAAAACCTCTATTAAAAATGAGCAACATTTTATTTATGGACATTATCATTTCAGATCAGCCATGGCATCTAATCATAAACCCCTCAGTAAATGCCATTTCATTTCTAGGAGATCAAGGGTCATTTTCCCAGTCACAATCAGAGCAGCAACTTACATATCTTCTTATGTCATTAAGACTTAAGGAAAAGTCTTTGAAGATGATCCCTTTCAAACACAAGTCAACCTACTTGAGCATTCCAAGAGGCCTTCTATTGAGAACATTAGTAAAAGAAGTACTTTTTATCTTAGTGTTATTACCCAGAGGATTTCTGTTAGTCTAAGTACATACTATCATACATTAAATACTGTCTTCGTTTCCCCAAGTGGTACATGCCTAATGTGTGGAAATATTCTAGTAAGGTACATATTTTTATGAAAAGGTTTGATTTTTACATTGATTCATGTTTCTGAGAACTTGGTTTAAAAAGCCTTTATTGGGGTAAGTTTTATAATTTCTTTTTTTTTTTAAGATTTTATGTATTTATTTCTCAGAGAGAGAGAGAGAGAGAGAGAGAGAGAGAGAGCACAGGCAGACAGAGGCAGAGGGAGAAGCAGGCTCCCTGCCAAGCAAGGAGCCCGATGTGGGACTCGATCCCAGGAAGCTGGGATCATGACCTGAGCCAAAGGCAGCCGCTTAACCAACTGAGCCACCCAGGCGTCCCAAGTTTTATAATTTCTGAAGCATAGTTTGGTCCTGAGATCAACCCAGAAGAACCACAAAAGCTATTTTCAGTAGTATGAGATTGTACTTTCAGGGTTATTATGAAAATGTAGAAATAAAATGGTCAGTTGTTCAGTAGTTGGGAGTAAACATTTGGTATTGACAGAAATGCATGGGAACTGGAGCTCTAAACGCTTTGAAAGATCAGGAGTATCTGGACACCTGTGGCAGATGTAGACTGGTTTGCAGAGTGTTGGTGTCAACAATATGAGTTCAGTTTCCTTTATTGTTTCTTTGTCCACTGATTTTCTTTAAAGAATGAAGTAGATATAGGGGATACATTCTTTTTTATTGTTCTATGATGTTGTGCAACTAGTTTTTTTTTTATAAACTTATTACTTTATTTTATGCTAAACTATTGTTTGGATTGCATCACATATATGAGCCATAGACCTTGAATTTTGGAGTAAGATGAATAAAGAAAAATGAGAAATATTGGATATAAATATTTAAACTTCATTTTTCAATTATAATTTAGGTATTATACCCTCTGGTACCATTTGTTGATAGGATTAACTTTTAGGTAACTGAAAACCTTATAAGATAGAGATAACATGAAATTAAGAATCCTTTCAGTCTAAGTTTGAATTTAACCTGAAAATATTCTAAGTGGTCTTCTATATAGCTTGGGGATGACATTAGATTTGTTTGATTATTTCCAAAGCTATCAGAAAGAAAGAAATGATGTGGGTTATAACCATTTCCTAGAAATTGAACAAAATTAGTAACATTTGAGCAAAGAAAATAGGTCATGACTTGCATTGTAGTAAACTTCTCTTCTTCTCTTATTGTAAACTATTTAATTAGCTAGAAGTAACCTTTTTAAATTACATTCACTGAAAGTGCTTCTGTGTGAGAAAAATGTAGATATCACGGCATTGTCTAAGGGACCTCATGACATGCTATCTGCTGCCAGGTCCCCTGGGAAAGGTTTACATCACGATAGATGTGAAACAATGGAACTCAAAAATGCAGAGTTGTATCTCCAGTGGGCCCCTAAGAGTCTTGGGCAAGGAGCAAATGCTTAGCAGAACCAAATGATCTCCAGAGCATACCAGAGTGATACCCAGGCCACTCCTTGTTTGGTAGCGCCCATAAGCATCTGCATAGTTTCTTTTGGAGGTTTCATTTAGTTACATCATCTGTAATCTTGTGTCAGAGTCTTAGCATACATTTTTTTCTATCTATAGATAGATAGGTAGATAGATAATAGAGAACTTGATGTGAATTCTTAAGGTCAATATACTACTACCAAAAATTCATTACAAACAAAAATTTAAAAATAGTATTCTTAAATTCTGTTTTTTCTGGAAGTTGCCAGAAAAAGAATTTCAATTGGTGTGTCTGAAGCAGATCTCAAAATGGAAAGGAAAGTAATTGGGATGGTTCTTCCACTTTACCATCTAATGCCATCACTCCTGTGGTATCTTCCTTATTTCTAATATTCTGATTTACGAGGGAGAAGAAAAACTGAGAACATGCAAGCATCTTTTCCTAACTATCTTAGAAGTGGCAGTTCTGTGAAATCAACTCAGTGTCTCTGAAAATGAGGTCAGGATTCAAAAACCAACTTACAATCTAAAGATCCTTGATCTTGTTCCCTGCAACCAGGTAAAATTTAGCAGAATCAATTCTAATAAAATAACTATAGAAGAGTTCTTCAGTTATTGGTATTTTTAAAATTAAAATTATAAGAATTAGTATATTAAAAAAAACAGAATGGAAGGTAGCAGATTTTTTTCAAATGAAACATTTTTTGGTATTTGAGAGGATCATGTATTTAAGGACAAACAATTATCCTAAAAGTTATTTCACTAAATATAGAAACACTTCAGTTGTACAGGCAATTCAAAAGGATCTTAAATTCTAGAAATTCCAGTTTATAGTAAACACCATAGAATGGCATTTACTTAAGGTATAGGCCATTGTTGGCAGCATGAATTCATGCTTTGACTGATAATTGTTGAGTTTTCTGCTTCCAGAGTACAATTATTTTCCAGGAGGCTGAGAACAGGCAGGTCTGAAGAAAAGAGTTGGGCATGAACACCTGTTTATTCTGCTTTCAGTACAGGGAGTCCTTCCACCTAATCAACCCTGCCCCTGGTTTCCCAGTCTAGAATAAACTTGGGCCTCTGTGTTTATGCTCTTTGTTAAACATTTGTGGTCTGTACACATAGAAAGCAAGGGGACCCTCTAGGTTGCTCCATGCTGCTAAAGTGCTTTCTTGTCAATAACTTATTTACTTCTTCAAGTTGTTGATTGTTGACATTTTAAAGTCAAGTGGGCCCCACTATGGAGAGACAAGTTTCCTGGGCTATGCAGTAAGAGCTAGCATTTATTTAGCACTTTGCGAGTTACTAAGATTTTTCATATACCTGATCACATTTGACACTCACTAGAACTCCTCAAAATGGATTATTCTTCATTCACATGATAATTTTTCATTTCACATTAGCCCTGTGCATGGAGATTCACCTTTGTTTCAGTTTTCTATCACTGCAAATGATATCTATCTAGCATCTAGCAAATATTTAGCAAATTATGAATTTAGTGTCTTAAAACAGCATAAATATGTTATCTCAGAGTTGTAGAGATCAGAAGTCCTGAAATCAAGGTATTGTCAGGGTTGAGTTCCTTCTGAAGACTCTAGTGGACAGTCCATTTCCTTGCCTTCTCTGTCTTCTAGAGGCCACCTGGATTCCTTGTCTCCTTGCCCTTACTATATTCAAAGTCAACACCTTCGTATCTTCCAATCTCTCTGTTTTCACAGTCATATTGCTTTTCTCTCTCTGATTCTTCTGTGTTCCTCTTTGTGATTACATTGTATCCACCTCAATAAACCAAGAAACTCTCCCTATATCAATATCCTTAACTTAATCATATCTTTAAAGTCCCTTTTTCTGTATAAGGACCATTTCATAAGTTCTGTGGATTAAGATGTGGCTGTTTCAAGAGGGGTGGGGAGTTGACCTCATTCAGCCTGACGCAGCTATATTATCTCACTTAATCTCACTCCAACACTAG
The DNA here is from genome assembly GCA_004024625.1 of Mellivora capensis. Taxonomy (NCBI): domain Eukaryota; kingdom Metazoa; phylum Chordata; class Mammalia; order Carnivora; family Mustelidae; genus Mellivora; species Mellivora capensis. The sequence goes on from PISX010021486.1 coordinate 28,859, forward strand.
GGAGTTGACACTATTTTCTGTTTTATAACCAAGGAAGCAGACTTAAAGTGATTGAATGAATTAGTGGAGGTGTAGTATGTGGAAGACTAAGCAGCATACTCCATTCTGTCTACTAAACCTGTGCTTTTTCCTTACACAGTAATTTCTAAATCTTGTGTTCTCAGAGATTCTCTTCCAGATGATAATATCACATGCTTCAGGCAGAAAAGTTTCTTGGTGAAGCAAGTTGGAAAGAAAACTTCATGCCGTAGCCTTCTCAGAGGGTCATAGTGTGCATGATGATTTTCTAAGCTCCAAGATCTTAATACAACAGCTCCCATACCCCCACCATTAAACCTTGCTTAACCCAGAATTTCCTAAGTTATCTGTGAAAGAAAAATTGTTATATTATTTGGATTTAAAAAAATTTTTTTGAGAGAGGCAAGGATCATACCTAGAAAACCTTCCCTAAACAGAAACAGTTTAGTTTGACAAACATTAGGCAGAGTGTGCTTCCCCTTATATAAAATGTGTATACTTTTAAAAGTAACATTATTAGTGGCTCAGTGGCTAAGCATCTGCTTCTGATCAGGTCATGAGCCCAGAGTCGTGGGATGGAGCTCTGCATTGGGCATCCTGCTCAGTGGGAAGTCTGCTTCTCCCTCTCCCACTCCCCCTGTTTGTGTTCCCTCTCTTGCTGTCCCTCTCTCTCTGTCAAATAATTAAATAAATCTTAAAAAATTAAGAAATTAAAAGTAATATTATTTAGGTTCTTGCTAGTAGCTAAGTTGCAGGCCAGAGCCTCAAAGTCAGGTTTTCTGAACATAAATAAAATATTCTTTCCATGACATTGCTGTTGTAAAGACCCATAAACATTAAAAAGGATATCTTAAAGATTTATTTTATTTTATTTTTTAAAAGATCTTATTTATTTACTTGACAGAGAGAGAGAGAGGGACAGCGAGAGAGGGAGCACAAGCAAGGAGAGTGGGAGAGGGAGAGAAGCAGGTTCCCTGTTGAGCAAGGAGCCTGATGTGGGGTTAGATCCCAGGATTCTGAGATCATGACCTGAGCCAAAAGCAGATGCTTAATAACTGAGCCACCCAGCTCAGAGCCCGATACCCCCTTGATCTCATGATATGAGCCAAAGTCAGGAATCACGTGCTTAACTGACTGAGCCACCCCAGTGCCCCAACTTTATCAAATTATCATCACTCTCAGTGATCTAAAGGACTAATAAAGAGTAGTTAAGGGCTACAAAATTTAAATATACATTTATCAAATACATAAGTAAAAATGATTATAATATTAAAATTATTTTCACAAGTTATTTTCTTCTCAAATATTAAAAATTTTCTATTAGAATTTGAGTACCAAATAAAGCTGAATTTTTCTATTTAATTTTCTGAAAATTAAGTATTATATATTTCTACAAAATAAAAACATTTGCCATTCCAGTATTCACTATCTATCTAGTTGCCAATGTAAAAGAAAAAAATCATCATTTGTTTTATTTATGTTACTTTGGGACACACAAATGCACATACACACACACACCCTCCAAAATATTATAGCAATTTGACTGTTTAATTTTGCAAAGTATTCCTTTGCCGTCATGTTCAAATGTTTTAGTACTGTTCTGATTAGTTAATACCTCTGCACTTACAAATTAACATAGAAATGGACAAGAAAATAGATCCTTTGCATTAATTAGAAATAATGCATTGTAATGCAAGCACCTTTTGCAGTCATACTCTCTAAGAGGAAGAATTTGATAATGAGGGTACTTTGCCTTGCTTCTTTTCTAAATGAACCCTCTGCTCAAATTCTTCTCAACCTGTAAGGCAGTGTCTGTTGGCAAGGTTGGCATAATGAACCTAAAACGCTTGTGATATTTGAACAGTTGCCTTTTTGTACTGAGGACATACGAGGAGCTGTTGGGGATGGCCCAACAGTGTATGCATTTTTCTTATTGTTCCTCACTGACAATCATAGAGTTCTTTTAATTGAGCATTCAGAAAATATTTATTTTTCATTTATTTAAATGTATATTTAATGAATATATGATAATTTTCCATTATATGGAAGACCCAGAGCTAGGTGTACAAGATCTGGAGGTTAGAAGAACAGAATTTTTGGAAAGTTTACATTCTAATGGGGGACAAAAGACAAATGTACAAAAAATAGATAGGAGGTGGATAAAAAGTCCTGTGGATATGTAAAGCCCCAATGATAAAGTATGGCAAGAAAAGGAGCGACCTGGGGTTTAATCATACGGGTAATTTACTCTTACAGATGAATTATTAAGGGGCACCAGTTAGGTGGCTAAGTCGGTTAAGCATATGCCCTTTCCCTCTCAAGATTGATTTCATTCATTCATTCATTCATTCATCCATTTATTTATTTTAGAAAGAGAGAGAGAAAGCGAGCGAGCAGTGGGTAGGGCAGAGAATCTCCAGTTTCCATAGTTGGTTAAGTCAGTACTCAACCGACTGAATCACTCAGGCACACCTAAGCATTTGAACTTTGATTTTTACTGAGGTCCATGATCTCAGGGTCCTGAAATAGAGGCCCAAGTCGGGAATCCATGTTCAATTGCGATTCTGCTTGAGATTCTCTCTGCACTGTCTCTCTACCTTCTGCCCCTCTCCCCCTTTCTCTCTCTCAAATAAATACATAAATAAATATTTTTAAAAATATGTGGGTTATTAAATTACAACACTAGATCCACCTTTTTAACCTGTGCTCTTCATCCTGTTTTCCTTCCAGTTGGCTTGTAGCATTTTTAAAAATTTTCTTGAACAATGAAAACTTCCCGAAAACGTACCTAGTACATACTTCATGTTCTTAGCACTGAGATTCTAAATCAGAGAACTAAAAACTCTAAGCCTGAAAAATATTCCTTCACTATTCTTCTTTTCATTTTGAAATAAATTTATTAAAACTAAAGAACTGACATTTATAACCATTAGCCCATTCAATCTAGAAACCTCTTCTTTTACAAACAATAGCACAAAGAGCAATGACCATGATGTTAACATTTTATAATAAAGGTTTATAAAAGTGTTGCATCACTTAATTTTTACACCAATAATAACAACTTACTATTTTTTTGTTATTTTTACTACATACTGGTGTCAAAGAAAATTTATACTTGGCAAGCTAAACAGGGAAGAAACACTTTGTTCAAGACCATTTCAATTCAAGTGATTGAAGCCAATTCTGCTGGGGTGAGCTAGTGGAAAATTACTGGATGATATAAGGGAAATTGGCCAATGGGTTTGGTCATCTTTGTTAGCTAATTGTTGCCTTTGCAGTTCAGCTCCTACCATCCCACTGAAATGGGGAGGTAAGGGTACTATCTCCTTTAACAATCACATTTCAAAACAATGGCTCCCAGGTTCTTGAGAAGACTATCCCCGTGTTCTCAAAGTGTCAATAAGCTGGGAAAAAATTAACCACAGGGGCAGAGGAAGAATTTATTTATTTATTTTTTTAAAGATTTTATTTATTTATTTGACAGAGATTACAAGTAGGCAGAGAGGCAGGCAGAGAGAGGAGGAAGCAGGCTCCTCGCTGAGCAGAGAGCCCGATGCGGGGCTCGATCCCAGGACCCTGGGATCATGACCTGAGCCGAAGGCAGAGGCTTTAACCCACTGAGCCACCCAGGCGCCCCAGAGGAAGAATTTATAACAGGAAGTTGTCGAAAGTAAACACTTTAAAAAGAGGGAACTGGGAAGCTAGAGTCAGGAAGAAGGCCATCTAAGCTTAGTCAAGTTGAGGAGAATGCTAAGACTGTTTTGGTCACTCAGCTTTGAATTTGTATATAGTGTCTTAATTTCATCAAAAATTATGTCAAGCAGATTTTCTATTAAACTTTGCTTTAAGGTTAAAAAAAATTGAAGCACCAGGAAATCAAACAAATTTCCTAAGATCATAGAGCTTGAGTGGCATAAATGACAGAAGAACCTGGGGTGTCTGACAGGGTGTGTGATTCCATCCTTGCATAATATGACTTTAGAACATTAAAGTTTGCCAAGTACATTTTTCAAATTGAATTTCACAGTAACCCTATGAGATTGTTACGTGTTTACATAAAGTGAATCTCAGACTCACAGAGGAATGATCAAAATGAAACATGATGGTGAGTGGATGTTGCATCTTATTGTGCCAAAGCTGCTTTATTGAAGTATTCATTGCAGTAAATACTTTTGACTTCTCAAGAGCGTAACTGGGCTCCACAAACAATGGCTAGAGCTGATGCCTTGCAAAAAAGCATTGTGTATTTTTTCTTGGTGAGAAGATGACTAGAGGTGGTATTTTTTTTCTTTGAAAGAAATATCGCAAACTTTCAAAAATTTATGGAAAATAATAGAACTGAACACCCATATATTTACCATCCAGGCTTATCAAATCTTATTACTTTGACCTTTTTACTTTAGCTTTTGTTTCTTTTCTTATTTTTTTTAAGAAATAAAATATGAATTTGGAAGTGATTGTAATTCCGAACACGAGGTTTTCTGTTTTAATCAATTCATGAGAAATTTCATAGTTAATTTGCAATTTTAAAGTTCCAACTAATTCAAAGAAATTGGAAGCTTGTGCAGTCTCAATCCCAACTATTCACACACCTGAGGAAGCCTCATCTCTTCTTCTTGGATGGGCATAAAACCTCATACCATTGCTTACTAACTAAGACCAACATC
>PISX010021487.1:0-33544 GCA_004024625.1 Mellivora capensis
ACAAACCATAAGTGACTCTTAATCTCACAAAACAAACTGAGGGTTGCGGGGGGGAGGGGGTCGGGAAAGGGGGGTGGGGTAATGGACATTGGGTTGGGGAGGGTATGTGCTATGGTTAGTGCTGTGAAGTGTGTAAACCTGGAGATTCACAGACATGTACCCCTGGGGATAAAAATTTGTTTATAAAAAATAAAAATTATAAAAAAAAAAATATATATATATATATAAAATGGAGGCTCTTACTGCTAGAATAAATGAGGCAGAAGAGAGAATTAATGACATAGAAGACCAAATGACAGAGAATAAAGAAGCTGAGCAAAAGGGAGACAAACAACTACTGGGCCACAAGGGGAGAATTCGACAGATAAGTGATACCATAAGATGAAACAGCATTAGAATAATTGGGATTCCAGAAGAAGAAGGGGGGGCTATATTAGGTATATTAGAGAATTATTGCAGAGAATTTCCCTAATATGGCTAAGGGAACAAAAATCAAAATCCAGGAGGTGTAGAGAACCCCCCTCAAAATCAATAAGAATAGGTCCACACCCCATCACCTAATAGTAAAATTTACAAGTCTTAGTGAGAAAGAGAAAATCCTGAAAGCAGTCCGGGAGAAGAAGTCTGTAACATACAATGGTAAATATATTAGATTGGCAGCAGACTTATCCACAGAGAACTAGCAGGCCAGAAAGAACTGGCATGATATATTCAGAGCACTAAATGAGAAAAACATGCAGCCAAGAATACTATATCCAGCTAGGCTATCATTGAAAACAGGAGAGATAAAAAGCTTCCAGAACAAACAAACACTGAAAGAACTTGCAAACACCAAACCAGCTCTACAGGAAATATTGAAAGGGGTCCTCTAAGCAAAGAGAGGGCCTAAAAGTAGTAGACCAGAAAGGACAGAGACAATATACAGTAATAGTCACCTTACAGGCAATACAATGGCACTAAATTCATATCTCTCAATAGTTACCCTGAATGTAAATGGGCTAAATGCCCCAATCAAAAGACACAGGGTATCAGAATTGATAAAAACAAAATAAAACAAGACAAAACAAAACCCATCAATATGCTGTCTACAAGAAATTCATTTTAGACCCAAAGACACATCCAGATTTAAAGTGAGGGGATGGAAAACAATTTACCATACTAATGGACATCAAAAGAAAGCTGGGGTGGTAATCCTTATATCATATCAATTAGCTTTTAAGCCAAAGACTATAATAAGAGATGAGGAAGAACACTATATCATACACAAAGGGTCTGTCCAACAAAAAGATCTAAAAATTTAAATATCTATGCCCCTAACATGGGAGCAGCCAACTATATAAACCAATTAATAGCAAAATCAAAGAAACACATTGACAATAATACAATAATAGTAGGGGACTTTAAAACTCCCATCACTGGAATGGACAGATCATCCAAGGAAAAGATCAACAAGGAAATAAAGGCCTTCAATGTCACACTGGACCAGATGGACATCACAGATATATTCAGAACATTTCACCCCAAAGCAACAGAATACACACTCTTCTCTAGTACACATGGAACATTCTCCAGAATAGATCACATCCTGGGTCATAAATCAGGTCTCAACCAGTATCAAAAGATTGGAATATTTCAAGCATATTTTCAGATCATAATGCTCTGAAGCTAGAACTCAATCACAAGAGGAAATTTGGAAAGAATCCAAATAATGGAGACTAAAGAGCATCCTTCTAAAGAATGAATGGGTCAACCCAGAAATTAAAGAATTGAAAAATTTCATGGAAACAAATGATAATGAAAACACAACAGTTCAAAATCTGTGGGACACAGGAAAGGCAGTCCTGAGAGGAAAACATATAGCGATACAAGCCTTTCTCAAGAAACAAGAAAGCTCTCAAATACACAACCTAAGCCTACACCTAAAGGAGCTTGAGAGAGAACAACAAAGAAAGCCTAAACCCAGCAGGAGAAGAGAAATAATAAAGATCAGAGCAGAAATCAGTGAAATAGAAATTTAAAAAAAACAATAGAACAAATGAACAAAACTAGGAGATGGTTCTTTGAAAGAATTAGTAAGATTGATAAACCCCTGGACACACTCATCAAAAAGAAAAGAGAAAGGACCCAAATCAATAAAATCATGAATGAAAGAGGAGAGATCACAACAAACAGCAAAGAAATACAAACAATTATAAGAACATATTATGAGCAACTATATGCCAGCAAATTCGACAATCTGGAAGAAATGGTGCATTCCTAGAGACCTAGAAACTACAACTCAACCAGGAAGAAATAGAAAACCTGAACAGACCCATAACCAGTAAGGAGATTAAAGCAGTCATCAAAAAATCTCCAACGAAACAAGAGCCCAGGGTTAGACGGCTTCCCAGGGGAATTCTACCAAACATTTAAAGAAGAATTAATTCCTATTCTCCTGAAACTGTTCCAAAAAATAGAAATGGAAGGAAAACTTCCCAACTCATTTTAGGAGGCCAGCATTACCTTGATCCCAAAACCAGACAATGATCCCATCAAAAAAGAGAATTATAGACCAATATCCTTGATGAACACAGATACGAAAATTCTCACCAAAACATTAGCCAATAGGATCCAACAGTACATTAAAAGGATTATTCACCACCACCAAGTGGGGTTATTCCAAGGCTGCAAGATTGGTTCAACATCTGCAAATCAATCAAGGTGATACAATACATTAATAAAAGAAAGAACAAGAACCATATGATGCTCTCAATAAGATGCTGAAAAAGCATTTGACAAAGTACAACATCCCTTCCTGATCAAAAACAGGGATGTCCATTATCACCACTGCTATTCAACATAGTACTAGAAGTCCTAGCCTCAGAAATCATACAACAAAAAGAAATTAAAGGCATCCAAATCAGCAAAGAAGAAGTCAAACTATCACTCTTTGCAGATGATATGATACTATATGTGGAAAACCCAAAAGACTCCACTCCAAATCTGCTAGAAATTGTAGAGTAATCAGTAAAGTGTCTGGATATAAAATCAATGCACAGAAATCAGTTGCATTTCTTTACACCAACAACAAGACAGAAGAAAAATTAAGGAGTCAATCCCATTTACAATTGCACCCAAAACCATAAGATACCTAGGAATAAAACTAACCAAAGATGCAAAGAATCTATACTTGGAAAACTATAAAGTACTCATGAAAGAAATTGAGGAAGACACAAAGAAATGGAAAAATGTTCCATGCTCATGGATTGGAAGAACAAATATTGTGAAAATGTCTATGCTACCTAAAGCAAACTACACATTTAATGCAATCCCTATCAAAATCCCATTTTTTTTCAAAGAAATGGAACAAATAATCCTAAAATTCATATGGAACCAGAAAAGACCTCAGATAGCCAAAGGAATATTGAAAAAGAAAGCCAAAGTTGGTGGCATCACAATTCTAGACTTCAAACTCTATTACAAAGCTGTCATCATCAAGACAGTATGGTACTGGCACAGAAACAGACACATAGATCAATGGAACAGAATAGAGAGCCCAGAAATAGACCCTCACCTCTATGGTCAACTAATCTTGGACAAAGCAGGAAAGAATGTCCAATGGAAAAAAGACAGTCTCTTCAACAAATGGTGTTGGGAAAATTGGACAGCCACATGCAGAAAAATGAAATTGGACCATTTCCTTACACCACACACAAAATCAGGCCTTCAAATGGATGAAGGACCTCAATGTGAGAAAGGAATCCATCGAAATCCTTGAGGAGAACACAGGCAGCAACCTCTTCGACCTCAGCCACAGCAACGTCTTCCTAGGAACATCGCCAAAGGCATGGAAAGCAAGGGCAAAAATGAACTATTGGGACTTCATCAAGATCAAAAGCTTTTGCACAGCAACGGAAACAGTTAACAAAACCAAAAGACAACTGACAGAATGGGAGAAGATATTTGCAAACGACATATCAGATAAAGGGCTAATATCAAAAATCTATAAAGAACTTATCAAACTCAACACCCAAAGAACAAATAATCCAATCAAGAAATGGGCAGAAGACATGAACAGACATTTCTGCAAAGAAGACATCCAGATGGCCAACAGACTCATGAAAAAGTGCTCCACATCAGTCGGCATCAGGGAAATAAAAATCAAAACCACAATGAGATACCATCTAATACCAGTCAGAATGACTAAAATTAACAAGTCAGGAAATGACAGATGCTGGTGAGGATATGGAGAAAGGGGAACCCTCCTATACTGTTGGTGGAAATGCAAGCAGGTGCAACCACTCTGGAAAACAGCATGGAGGTTCCTTAAAAAGTTGAAAACAGAGCTACCCTATGACCTAGTAATTGCATTACTGGGTATTTACCCTAAAGATATAAATGTAGTGATCCGAAGGGGCATATGCACCTGAATGTTTACAGCAGCAATGTCCACAGTAGCCAAACTATTGAAAGAGCCTAGATGTCCATCAACAGATGAATGGATAAAGAAGATGTGGTATATATATACAATGGAATACTATGCAGCCATCAAGAGAAATGAAATCTTGCCATTTGCAATGATGTGGATGGAACTAGAGGGTATTATGCTTAGCAAAATAAGTCAATCAGAGAAAGACAATTATCATATGATCTCCCTGATATGAGGAAGTTGAGAGGCAACTTGGGTGGGGTGGGTGGTTGGGGAGTAGGAAAAGAATAAATGAAACAAGATGGGATCAGGAGGGAGACAAACCATAAGAGACTCTTAATCTCACAAAACAAACTGAGGGTTACTGGGGGGAGGGGAGTAGGGAGAGGGTGGTGGGGTTATGGACATTGGGGAAGGTATGTGCTATAAAGTGTGTAAACCTGGCAATTCACAGACCTGTACCCTTGGGGCTAATAATACATTACATGTTAATTTTAAAAAAAATTTGTTTAAATCCTTAGTTAATTCAGAATACTCTAACATTGTAATGATGGTAGGTAAGTCACTTACAAATCTAGTATAAAGGTTAAAGACAAGAGTAATAAAAATAAGTATAACTACTATAATTTCTTAAGGCTATGCCATTTTAAAAGATACAAATTGTAACATCAAAAACAAATCAGGAGGAAGGCTGTAAAAATGTACTTTTGTTTGCATTCAAAGTTAAGTTGTTATCAGCTAACATATACTATGATTACTACAAGATGTTTTCTATAAGCTCTCTGTTAACCACAAAACAAAAACCTATACTTGAGATACAAATGAGAAAGATAAAGGAATCTAATCATAACACTACAGAAAATCATCAAATCACAAAGAAAGCAAAACAGGAAGAAAGAAACAAAGGAAGTACAGAACCTTGAGAAAACAATAAACAAAATGTCAGTAAGAAATCTATACCTATCAATAATTGCTTTAAATTTAAAAGAATTAATCTCTCCAAACAAAAGACAGACTGGCTGAATGAATTAAAAAACTAAAACTAAACTGTACCCCTGAAACAAATAATGCATTATATGTTAATTTTTAAAAACCTAAAACCAAGTTTATGTTGCCTACAAGAAAGTCACTTCAGCTTTATGAACACACATAAACTGAAAGTGAAATGATGATAAAAGAGATCCATGTAAATAGAAACCAAAAGAAAATAGCGGAGATGTATTTATCAGACAAAAAAAGATTTTAAGCAAAAAAAATTTTTAAAAAGTGAAACAAGACACAAGCAAGATCACTATGTGATGATAAAGGGGTCAACTCATCAGGAGAATATAATAATTATAAATACATATCCTCCCAAAATCAGAATATACCTATGCATATAAAGCAAATATTAAAAGATCTTAAGGTGCAAAGAGACAGCAATACAAGGACTCCAGGGAATTTCAATATCCAACTTTCATCAATGGATATATCATTCAGACAGAAAACCAATAAAGAAACACTGAATTTAAACTACACAATAGATCAGATGGACCAAACAGATATAGGATACAGCAGTAGAATACACATTTTTATCAGTTACACATGGAACTCTCCAGGATATACCAGAAGTTAGGCCACCAAAATAAAAATCTCAATAGATTTGAGAGGATTAAAATCATATCAAGTATCTTTTCTGACCACAATAATAAGCAAGTAGGATTTTGTTACAAGAGGAAAACTGGTAGAGTCATGTATATGTGAAGATTAAACAACATGCTCCTGAACAACTAGCTTGTCAAAAAATAAGTAAAAAAAAAAAAAAGAAAAAAGGGTCCCTGGGTGGCTCAGCTGATTAAGCATCTGCCTTTGGCTCAGGTCAGGATCCCAGGGTCCTAGGTTTGAGCTCTACATTGGGCTTTTTGATCTGTAAGGAGTCTGCTTCTTCCTCTCCCTCCCCCATGCCTGCCACTCCCCTTGCTTGTGCTCACTCACTCTCACTATCTCTCTCTGTGTCAAATGAATGAATAAATCTTTTTTTAAAAAGAAAGAAAATATCTTAAATGAAAATGGAAACACAACATGCTGAAGCACATAGGATTCAACAAAAGCACTTTTAAGAGCAAACTTTATACCAAGAAACAATATATTTTTTAAAAGAAAGCCCTCAAATAAACAACTTAGCCTTCCATCTCAAGAAACTAGAAAAGAACAAAGGCCAAAGTTAGTAGAAGAAAGGAAATAACAAAGATCAGGGTGGAAATAAATGAGAGACTAGAATGACAGAGAACAGCAATGAAACCAAAAGGTGGTTTTTGAAAAGATAAACAGAGTAAACAAAACATTACATGAACTAATAAAAAGACACAAGACCCAAAATCAGAAACAAAAGAGGAGACATTACAACTGAGAACACAGATAAACTAATGACCATAAGAGACTACTGTGAACAATCATATGCCAACAAATTACATAACCTAGAATAGATAAATTCCTAGAAAAAGAAAAGCTGCCAAAGACCAAATCATGAAGAAGCAGTAAATTTGTTCTTTTTTAAAGATTTTATTTATTTTCTTGGCACACAGAAAAAGAGAGAAAGAGAGAGAGCATAAGCAGGTAGAGAGGCAGCAGAGGGAGCCCTCTGCTGAGGAGGGAGCCCAACATAGGTCTTGATCCCAGGACAGACCTGCGCCAAAGGCAGATGCTTAACAAACTAAGCCACCCAGTTGCCCCAAGAAGTGGTAAATCTGAACAGATTTCCACTAAGAAGGTTCAACCAGTAAATAAACTTCTCCAAGAAAACAAAATTCCAGAACCAGATGGCTTCCCTGGTAAATTCTACCAAATATTTGGGAGCTTATATTTAAAGAATTAATACCAATATCTCTCAAACTCTTCCACATCAATGAAGAGAAGAGAATACTTCCAAACCCATTTCACAAGGCCAGCATTACTCTGATACCAATGCCTGAGAAGGACACTACAAAAAAAAAAAAAAAAAAAAGGATAGGCCAATATACCTGATGAACAATGATGCAAAAATCCTCAAGAAAATGCTAGCAAACTGAATTCAAAACCACATTAGAAGATCCATACAACATAATTAGGAGGGCTTTATTCCTGGGATGCAAGGATGGTTCAAAATATGCAAATTAATAAATGTGATTCACCACATAAACAAAATGAGAGAAACCCAAAATAATCTCAAAGGATGCAGGAAAAGCGTTTGACAAAACTCAACGTCCTTTCATGAGGAAAAACTCTCAACAAATTAGGTACACAGTTAATGTACCAAAACACAATAAAGACCTTATATGACAAGCCCATATTTAACATCATACTCAATGGTAAAAAGAGAACAGGATTTCCTCTAAGATCAGGAACAAGACAAGGATGTTCACTGCCACCACATATTGTTTAATTTCCTTCAGCACATGTAACAAACAGCGTTATATTAGTTTCTAGTGGACAATATAGTGACTCAACAATTCCAGACATCTCCCAGTACTCATCACAAGTGCCCTCCTTAATCTCCATTACCTATTTCACACATTCACCAACCCACCTTCCCTCCGGGAGCCATCAGTTTGTTCTCTATACCTAAGAGGCTGTTGCTTGGTGTGTCTCCTTCTGTCCATTGCTCCTTTGGATTGTTTCTTAAATACCACATATGAGTGAAATCTGATGTTATTTGTCTTCCTCATACTGACCTATGTTATTATTATACTCTCTAGCACCATCAGTTAAAAATGACAAGTCTCCATTCCTTTATATGGCTGAATAATTTTACATTCTCTATATATGACACCTCTTATTTAACCATTCATAATTTTATGGATATCTTGGAGGCTTCCATACCTTGGCTATTGTAAATAATGCTGCAATACACAAAGGGGTGCATGTGTTCCTTTGAATTAACAGTTTTGCATTTTTTGGATACCTACTGATTACAATGATTGATGCATCATAAAGTAGTTCTACTATGAAAATTTCTTCTCCATTTTTTAAAATTAAATTCAATTAGCCAATATACAGTACATCATTAGTTTCAGATGTAGAATTCAGTAATCCATCAGTTCCATATAACACCCAGTGCTCATCACATCACATGCACCCAATTACCCCATTCCCCCATCCACGTCCCTTCCAGCATCTCCGTTTGTTACCCGTAGTTAAGAGTCTCTCATGGTTTGTCTCCCTCTCTACTTCTCATTCAGTACCCCCCCCCCTTAATCTATTATCCTCTGCACCATTTCTTATATTCTACATATGAGTGAAACCATATGATAATTGTCTTTCTCTGATTGACTTATTTCCCTCATGATAATACACTTCAATATCATCCATGTCAGTGTAAATGGTAAATATTCATCCTTTCTGATGCCTGAGTAAAACTCTATTGTGTGCATATATATCTATATCTATATCTACTATATCTATATTGGCTCTTTCCATAGTGTGGCTATTATGGACATTGCTAGTATAAACATTGTGGTGCAGGTGCTCCTTCAAATCACTATGTTTTTATACACTTGGATAAATATTTAGTAGGGCAAATGCTGGGCCATAGGGCAGTTCTATTTCTAAATTTTTGAAGATACCTCCATACTGTTCAGAATAGTGACACCAGTTTGCATTATGACTAACGGTGTAAGAGGGTTCCCCTTTCTCCACATCCTCACCAACCCCCTTTGTTTCCTGACTTATTCCATTTAGCCATTCTGACTGGTGTGAGGTGGTATCTCATTGTGATTATGATCTATATTTCCATGATGCTGAGTGATGTTGAGTATTTTTTCATGAGTCTGTTGGCCATTTGTATGTCTTCTTTGGGAAAATGTCTGTTCATGTCTTCTGCCCATGTAGTGACCGGATTCTTTCATTTTGGGCTCTTGAATTTGCTAAGTTCCTTATAGATCTTGGATATTAGCCCTTTATCTGATAGGTCATTTACAAATATCTTCTCCCATTCTGTTGTTTGCTTTTGAGATTTCTTGACTGTTTCCTTTACTGTTCAGAACTTTTGAACTTGATGAAATCTAAAATCACAATAGTTCATTTTTGCTTTTGTTTCTCTTGTCTTTGAACACATGTCTAACAAGAAATTGCTGAGTCCAGGGTCGAAGAGATTGCTGCCTTTGTTCTCTTTTAGGATTTTGATGATTACTGTCTCACATTTAGGTCTTTCACCCATTTTGAGTTTATTTTTGTGTATAGTGTAAGAAAGTGGTCCAGCTTCATTTTTCTGTGTGTGGCAACCCAATTTTCCCAATACCATTCGTTGAAGAGACTGTTTTCTTTCCATTGGATATTCATTCCTGCTTTGTCAAAAATTAGTTGACCATAGAGTTGAAGGTCCATTTCTGGGTTCTCTATTCTATTCCATTGATCTATGTGTCTGTTTTTGTGCCAGTACCATGCTGTCTTGATGATTACAGCTTTCTAATACAGCTTAAAGTCCAGAATTGTAATGCCACCAGCTTTGGTTTTCTTTTTCAATATTCCCCTATTTAGGGTCTTTTCTTGTTCCATACAAATCTTGGAATTTTTTTACTCCACTTCTGTGAAAAATGTCAATGGTGGGGCAACCGGTGGGTGGCTCAGTTGGTTAGGCATCTGCCTTCAGCTCAGTGCATGATCCCAGGGTCCTGGGATCAAACCCCATGTTGGGACCCCTGCTCAGCCGACAGCCTGCTTCTCTCTCTCCCTCTGTTTCTCTCTCTGCTTGTGTGCTCCTGCAATCAATCAATCAATCTCTCTCTCTCTCTCTCCCTCTCAAATAAATAAAATCTTTAAGAAAAAAAAATGTCAATGGTATTTGATAGGGGTAGCATTGAATGTGTAGATTGCTTTGGGTAGCAAAAACATTCTAACAATATTTATTCTTCCAGTCCATGAGCATGGAATGGTTTTCCATTTCTCTGTGTCCCCCTCAATTTCTTTAGGTTTTAGAGTACAGATCCTTTACCTCTTTGGTTAGATTTATTCCTAGGTATCTTAGGATTTTTGGTACAACTGTAAGTGGGATTGATTCCTTAATTTCTCTTTATTCTGTCTCATTGTTAGTGTATAGAAACGCAACTGATTTTTGCACATTGATTTGATATGCTGACACTTTGCTGAGTTCCTGTATGAGTTCTAGCAATTTTGGGGAAAAGAATTTGGGTTTCCCATATAGAGTATCCTGTCATCTATGACGAGTTTTAGTTTGACTTATCAATTTGGATGCCTTTTATTTCTTTATGATGTCTGATTGCTGAGCCTAGGACATCTAGTACTATATTGAACAACAGTTGTAAGCACAGACATCTCTGTCATGTTCCTGACCTTAGGAGGAAAGCTCTTTAGTTTTTCCCCCATTGAGAATGATATTCACTGTGGGCTTTTCATAGATGGCTTTTAGGTAATTTTTTTTAAAGATTTCATTTATTTATTGGAGAGAGAGAGAGTGTAAGAGAGAGAATGAACATGAGAAATGGGAGGGTCAGAGGGAGAAACAGACTCCCCGCTGAGCAGGGAGCCCGATGTGGGACTCGATCCTGGGACTCCAGGATCATGACCTGAGCCGAAGGCAGCTGCTTAACCAACTGAGCCACCCAGGCATCCCAGGATTTTAGGATATTGAGGTATGTTCCCTCTACCCATATATTTTGAAGACTTTTAATCAAGAAAGGATGCTGTATTTTGTCAAATTCTTTTTCTGCACCAAGAAAATCATATGGTTCTTGCTGTTTCTTTTATTAATGTGGCGTAAACATTGATTGACTTGCAGATGTTGAACCACCCTTGCAGCCCAGGAATAAATCTCACGTGATCCTGGTGAATAATCCTTTTCAGGTACTGTTGGATCCTATTAGCTAGTATTTTGGTGACATTTTTGGCATCCATGTTCATCACAGATATTGGTCTGTCATTCTCCTTTGTGGTGGGGTCTTTGTCTGGTTTTGGGATCAAGATAATGCTGGCCTCATAGAGTGATTTTGGAAGTTTTCCTTCCATTTCTATTTTTTGAAACAGCTTCTGAAGAATAGGTATTATTTCTTCTTTAAATGTTTGGTAGAATTCCAGCCCATCTGGCTCTGGGCTCTTGTTTGTTGCGAGATTTCCTTGCTGGTTATGGGCCTGTTCAGTTTTTCTATTTCTTTCTGGTTGTTTTGGTAGTTTATATGTCTCTAGGAATGCTTCCATTTCCTCCAGATTGCTAAATTTGTTGGCATATACTTGCTCATAATATGTTCCTTAAGTTGTTTGTATTTCTTCAATGTTCATTGTGGTTTCTCCTATTTCATTCATGATTTTATTTGGGTCTTTTTTCTTTTGGATAAGTCTGGCCAAGGTTTATCAATCTTATTCTTTCAAAGAACAAGCTCTTAGTTATACTGATCTGTTCCACTGTTCTTTGGTTTCTATTTCATTGATTTCTGCTCTGATCTTTATTCTTCCTGTCTCTTGCTAGGGTTAGGGTTTTTTTGCTCTTCATTCCCCAGATCCTTTAGGCATAAGGTTAGCTTGTATATTTGAGACCTTTCTTGTTTTGTGAGAAAGGCTTGTATTGCTATGGACTTCCCTCTTAGGATAGCTTTTGCTGTATCCCAAATATTTTGAACAGTTGTGTTTTCATATTCCTTTGTTTCGATTAATTTTTAAAATTCTTCTCTAATTTCCTTGTTGACCCATCATTCTTTAGTACAGTGCTCTTTAACCTCCATGTATTTTTGTTCCTTCCAAATTTTCTCTCATGGTTGACTTCATTTTAAAGCACTGTGGTCTGAAAACATGCAGGAAATAATCCTAATCTTTTGGTAGTGATTAAGACCTAATTTGCGACCCAGAATGTGATACATTCTGGAGAATGTACCATGTACACTCAAGAAGAATATGTATTCTGTTACTTTAGGATGGAATGCTCTGAATCTACCTGTGAAGTCCATGTGGTCCAGTGTGCTATTCAAAGCCTTTGTTCCCTTTTTAATTTTCTTCAATGATCTGCCCAGTGCAGTGAGTGAAGTATTAAAGTCCCCTACTATTGTTGCATTATTATCAATGTATTTCTTCAGTTTGGTTATTAATTGGTTGATATGATTAGCTGCTCTCAAGTAAGGAGCATAAATATTTATAACTGTTTGATCTTCTTATTGGATAAACCCTTTAAGTGTGATACAGTGTCCCTCTTCAATCTCTTATTACACTCTTTGGCTTGAAATCTAATTTGTCTAAATAAGGATTTTTACCCCAGCTTTCTCTTGATGTAATGGACATCATAAATGATAATGAAATTATCATGATAATAAATAAATGATAAATGGTTCTCCACCTCCTCCATTAATCTGGAGGTGTCTTTGGGTCTAAAATGAGTCTCTTATAGACAGGATATGGTTGGGTCTTGCTTTTTTATACAATCTGATAGCCTGTGTCTTTTGATTGGAGCATTTAGCCCATTTACATTCAGAATAACTACTGAAAGGTAAGAATTTAGTGCCATTGTATTACCTCTAAAGTCAGGGTTTCCATAGGTTGTCTCTATTTTTTTTTTCTGGTCTCTGTTACATTTGGGCTCTCTCTTCACTTAAAGGATCTCCTTCAGTATTTGTGACAGGGCTGGCTTAATGATCACATACTCCTTTAGTTTCTGTTTGCCCTGAAAGCTCTTTATCTCTCCTTCCATTGTGAATTACAGCTTTGTAGGATGAAGAATTCTTGGCTGCCTATTTTTCCCATTCCATACAATCAGTATGTCATGCCAGTCCTTTCTGGTCTGCCAGGTCTCTGTGGACAGGTCTGATGCCCATCTAATGTTTCTACCCTTGTACGTTAAGGACCTCTTCTCTCTCTTTCTCTCTCTTTTTTTTTTTTTTTTTTTAGATTTTATTTATTTATTTGGCAGACAGAGATCACAAGTAGGCAGGGAGGCATGCAGAGAGAGAGAGGAAGGGAAGCAGGCTTCCCACTGAGCAGAGAGCCAGATGCAGGGCTCAATCCCAGGACCCTGGGATCACAACCCAAGCTGAAGGCAGAGGCTTTAACCCACTGAGCTACCCAGGTGCCCCAAGGACCTCTTCTCATGAAGTGCTTTCAGGATTTTCTCTTTATCTCTGAACTTTGCAAGTTTCACCATGTTGAGGGTTGATCTATTTATATCAATTTTGAGGGGGTTTTCTGTGCCTCCTGGACTTGAATGCCTATTTCCTTCCCCAGACTAGGGAAGTTCTCAGCTATAAGTTGCTCAAATATACCTTCTGTCCCTCTCTTTCTTGTTCCTCTGGGACCCCAATCATTCTAATACTGTTTCACTTGATGGTGATTTCTTGAAGCCTCCCCTCATCATCCATTAGCTGATTTTCTTTCTCCTAGCTTCCTTACTTTCCATCATTTTGTCTTCTATGTCACTGACTCTCTCCTCTGCCTCATTTACCTAGCCATTAGGGCATCCATTTTAGACTGCATCTCAGTTAAAGGATTTTTAATTTTTGCATGGTTAGGTTTAATTATTTTACTTCTGCACTAAGGGATTCTCTTGTGTCTTTTATGCTTCTTTCAAGCCCAGCTGCTACCTTTATAATTGTAACTCAGAATCTTAGCTGACATTTTACTTATATTACCATATTGATTAAATCTATGGCAGAGAGTATTACCTCTGGTTCTTTCTCTTGTTTTGAATTTCTCCTTCCAGTCATGTTGTCTAGAAATGAATAGATGAATGAGAGAACAAAATAAAAAATATCAAACATGATCTCAGTGAAATAGACACTAGACAAATCTGAAGAGATCAGAAACTAAAAAAAGAGAAAAGGAGGGGAGGGGAAAGAGAGAATATAATCTAACAGACACCGGATCCCAAAATTGTAAAGAAACACACACACACACACACACACACACACAAACACAGAATGAAAGGAAGCTAAAAAGGAAGAACATATATATAAAATTTAAATATTAAAATTTAAAAAACTTAAACAGTTGATACAATAAACTAATTGAAAGGAGGAAAAGAAAAAGGATGAAAATTTTAAACTAAAGGTATCATGGAAAAAACACTCAAATTGTATATACTATTTTCCCTTAGTGCAGGGTTTTTCAGTTCTGTGTAATCCATAAAATTTGTATTAGCCTGATGCTCCTGCTGGTCTTTTGGGGAAGGGCCTGTTGCATTGATTCTTAGGTGTCTTTGTCTGGGTGTAGCTGCACCACCCCTTGCCAGGAGGCTGGGCTCAGTGAAAGCTGCTTCAGATAGTTCTGTGTGGCTTTTGATCCCTGAAGGCTTTGACTACATAGAGGATGGAAACAAAATTTAACAAGCTGGCACACCAATCTCCATCCCTGGACCTGAAAGATCATGGGCCCCACTCTTCAGTGAATTCTCGGGGAAAAGCAGTTAACCACTTTTGTGTGCATCAAACTCTGTAGACTACTGTGGTTGCACACATGCACCAGTCCTCTGGGGAAGGAGGACACCACAGTTAGATGCTTGCAGGGCCCCTACTCTGGAGCAGTTGCCCAGTTTTGCAGTAGTTCATTGTTAATGGCAAACAGAACTGTGAGCCCACTCTTGGGCCCTGCTCATTGTAGGCAGTCTCCCTGCAACAATGCTTGGGAATGCTGCCAACTCAGATACCCCTTTCTTTCTATGACCCCAGGGACCCCGAGACCACACTGTCCCGCTTCTGCCCCACCTCACCACCTGAGCACCTTTCAGGGAGGAACAACCCTTACAAGAGCAGACTTCAAAAATTTCTGATTTTGTGCTCCAGGTTTCTATCACTTCCTCCCTCCCCTCACTGTTTATTTTCTAATATATTCTCCTGAGATTCACTTCTCTGCACCTCAAATCATACAAATAGTGGTGGCTCTTCTATTTGTAGAATTTCAGAAACTCTTTTCTTAGATCTCAGGTTGAATTAACAGGTGTTCAGAATCATTTGGTAGATATCTAGTTGATTTCAAAGGACCAGAAAATAAGAGGTCCCCTACTCTTCTGCCATCTTCCCTCCTCTAGAAGCCATGATTGATATTTACGTATTGATTTTGTATCCTGCAACTTTAGTTAATTCATTGATTTCCTCTAACCATTTTTCTTGGAGTCTGTCAGTCTTTTATATATAACATAACATCTGGAAATAGAGACCTTTCTTTCTGATTTGGATACCTATTAAATCTTTTTCTTTCCTAGCTGTACAGACAGGACTTCCAGTACTATGAATAAAAGTGGTGAGAGTGACCTGATACAAAACCAGATAAAGTCACTACAAAAAAGAGAAGTACAGGCCAATATCTCTGATGAACACAGTTGCAAATATCCTCGACAAAATACTAGCAAACCACATCTAACAATACATTTAAAAAAAAATCTTTCATCATGATCAAGTGGGAGTTATTCCCAAGATGGAAAGTGGTTTATTATTATCAACAACAGGAGAAGTGACAGGTATTGGCAATGATGTGTAGAAAGGGGAACTCCTGGGGGGAGGAGTTAAGATGGCAGAGTAGTAGGGGACCCTAAGTTTGTCTGGCCCCAGGAATTCAGCCAGATAGTTATCAAATCATTCTGAATATCTGCAAAATCAATCAGAGAACTGAGAAAAGTATGCTGCAATTCTACAAATAGAAAAGTGACCAATTTTTTTTTAAGGTTTGATTGTTTCTTCTGGTGGTGCTATTTTTGTCTTTTCTTTCTTCTATTCTTTTCTGGACATAATGATGAGATGAGGAAACTCTCCCCAAAAGAACAAGAGGTACTACTCACTGCTAGGCTTTTAATCAATATGGATATATGTAAAATATCAGAACCAGAATTCAAAACAATAGTTACAAAGATACTAGCTGGGCTTGAAAAAACATAGAAGACACCAGAGAATCCCTTTCCAGAGAAGTAAAAGAACTAAAATCTAATCAGGTCAAAATTTAAAAGGTTACTGAGATGCAGTTAAAAAAAATGGAGCCTCTGACAGGTAAGATAAATGAGGCAAAAGAGAGAGTCAGTCATATAGAAGACAAAATGATGTAAAGTAAGGAATCTGGGAAAAGAGAGAAAAACCACTAGATCATGAAGGCTGACTTTGAGAAATCAGCAATACCTTTAGGTGAAATCATATTCAAATAATAGGGGTCCCAGAAGAAGAAGAGAGAGAGGAGCAGGATTATATGAACAAATTATAGCTGAGAACTTCCTTAATCTGGGGGAGGATATAGGCATTCAAGTCTAGGAGGCACAGAGAACCCACACACACACAAAAAGCAATAAAAACTTGTCAACACTTTGACATGTTATTACATGAAGCTTGCAGATTTCAGAGACAAAGAAAAATTCCTGAAAGTAGCTAGGGATAAAAGATCCTTAGCCTAAAAGGATAGACACATAAGGATGTCAGCAGATATATCCACAAAGACCTGGAAAGCCAGAAAGGCCTGGCATAATACATTCAAGTACAAAATGGGAAAAATAAGCAGATAGGATACTTTATCCAGCAAGGTCATCATTCAGAGTGGAAGGAGAGATAATGAGCTTCCAGAACAAACAGAAGCTAAAAGAATTAATGATCACTAAACCAGTTCTGCAGGAAATATTAAAGGGGATCCTTTGAGGGAAAAGAGAGCCCCAAGTAATAAAGAACAGAAAGAACAGAGGCAATCTACAGAAACAGTGAATTTACAGGTAATACAATGGCACTAAATTCATATCTTTCAATCATTACTTGAATGTAAATGTTAGACTAAATGCTCCAATCAAAAGACATAGGTTATCCGATTGTATAGAAAGCAAGATCCATCCATATCCTGTCTACAGGAGATTCAAATAGACCCAAAGAAACCTCCAAATTGAAAGTGAGGGAGAGATTGTTTCACAGACGAATTTTATCAAATGTTTAAAGAAGAGTTTACACCTACTGCCCTCAAAATATTCCCAAAATTAGAAGCAAAGCCTCCAGATTCATTCTATGAGGCCAGCACTACCCTAATACCAAAATTCAAAAAAGACACTACAAAAACAAAAAACAAAAAAGAGGACTCAGGTTACTGTCTCTGTTGAGCAAAGATGCAAAAAGCCTCAATAAAGTATTAGGAAACAAAATCCAATGATACACTACATAAACCACTCACCAAGATCAAGTGGGATTTATCCCAAGTGTGGTTCAATATTTGCAAATCTACCTACAAGATACATCACATCATTAAGAAAGGATAAAAATCATATGATCATTTCAACAGGTACAGAAAAAGCATTTCAAAAAGTACATCATTCTTGATAAAAACTTACACAAAGGAGGTTTAGAGGGAACATACCTCCACACAATAAAGGTCTTCTATGAAAAACCCACAGCTGGGGCGCCTGGGTGGCTCAGTGGGTTAAAGCCTCTGCTTTCGGCTCGGGTCATGATCCCAGGGTCCTGGGATCGAGCCCCACATTGGGCTCTCTGCTCCGCAGAGAGCCTGCTTCCTCCTCTCTCTCCCTGCCTGCCTCTCTTGCCTACTTGTAATCTCTGTCTGTCAAAGAAATAAATAAAATCTAAAAAAAAAAAAAAAACCACAGCTAACATCATACTCAATGGGAGAAACTGAGAGCATTCCCCTAGTATCAGGAAAAAGACAAGAATGCCCAGTCCCACCCTTTTATTCAACATAGGACTGGAAGTGCTCGCCACACTAATCAGACAGGAGAAAGAAATCAAAGGCATCCAATCAGTAAGGAAGAAGTAAAATTTTCACTGTTTGCAGATAACATGATACTACATATAGAAAACCCAAAAGACTCTACTGAAAAACTACCAGATCTGATAAATTCAGTAAGGTCGCAGAATATAAAATCAGTATACAGAAATCTCTTGCATTTCCATACACTAATAATGAAGTAGGAGAAAGAGAAATTAAGAAAACAGTTCTATTTACAACTGCACCCAAAATAATAAAGTACCTAGGAATAAACTTAACCAAAGAGGTGAAAGACCTGTACTCTGAAAACTGTAAAATATTAATGAAGGAATTTGAAGATGATGCAAATAAATGAAAAGATATCCCATGCTCTTATACTGGGAGAACAAGTATTGTTAAAATGTGATACTATCTAAAACAACCTACAGAGTTAATGTAATCCCTATCAAAATACCAACAACATTTTTCACAGATCTAGGATAAATAATCTTAAAATTAGTATGGAACCACAAAAGAATAGTCAAAACAACCTTGGGATAAAAGAACAAAACTGGAGTTACAAATCTCAGATTTCAAGTTACACTATAAAGCCATAACAATCAAAACAGGGTGGTACTGGCACAAAAAGAGACACATAGAACAGAACACAGAGCCCAGGAATAAGTCCACAATTATATGGTCAATTAATCATTGACGGGTGTTAAATGGAGCAAGAATGAAGCAAGAATATGCAATGGGAAAATGACAGTCTCTTCAAATGGTGTTGGGAAAACTGAAAACTTATATGCAAGGGAATGGAACTGGTTCACTTACACCATACATAAACTCAAAATAGATTAAAGACCTAAATGTGAGACCTGAAACCATAAGTGATCTGTTCATTAGTGAATATAATTTTGGCTTCGCTTTGCAATCTCATAAGTGTGGGGACTTAGTAAATAGTGAGCTAACTAGAATACCTGTGCAGTTTGAGCAGATACTGGAAGAGGAGGCCTGAGAGAAAGGTATCCACTTAGCCATGCTGTCTCCCACAGTGAAAGAATATGGGCATGTGTATATCAGATACAATTCAAGAACAGCCAGCAAACATGATAGTCATAAAAAGTAGACAAGAGAATTGCCCAGCAGAAACATCTTAGAGAACAGTCATAAAATCCACCACTTTAATAACTGACACATCCTGGCTTTTATTTTAAAGTAATCTCTACACCCAAAATGGGGCTTGAACTTACAAACCTGAGATCGAGTCACATGCTCTACAGACAGCCAGTCAGGCACCCCAATAACACCATATTCTTAAAAATTAGAGTAATTTAAATTTTTTTAAAAACCCAAGCTTTATTTTTTTATTTTTTTAAAGATTTTATTCATCTATTTGACAGAGAGAGAGAGCGTGCACGCACAAGATGGGGAGTAGCAAGCAGAAGGAGAGGGAGAAGCAAGCTCCCTACAGAGCAAGGGGAGCCCAATGTGGGACTTGATCCCATGACCCCCAGAATCATGACTGAGCTGAAGGCAGTCATTTAACTAACTGAGCCACCCAGGTGCCCAATGCAAAGCTTTAAATTATGCTTTGAATCCTTTCTGTAGAATGGACGAACCTCAGTAGAAATCAGCCTTTTCAGTCAGTTGGTTAAAACCACCCTTATCTACATTTAAGAACCTCCCACTTAGATGTCAGCTTGTTAGCCTTATGATATTTTTTGTCAGGCCTCACTCAGGAAAGGAAAGCAAAATATTATGGAGGAGGCCTGCAACAAAACCACAGTGCAGACCAGTATATCTCAACACCTCAAAATCACTCCATATGTGTTTAGCCATGGTAATAACAGAATCTTCGGTGTCAGATCCTTCAGCTTGTTTTTAAAATAATTTTAAAAGCTTTTGTTTTTACATGTAAAACAAAACAAAACAAAAAACCCTTCAGATGAAATATTTTTTTTCTCTTCCTAAGAAAGTATTTGGATCACAACTTGCCAATGTGACTAAGAATTAGAAAGCTAGTTTTCTTGAAGCCAAATATAATTTTTAAATAAAATACATCCAAATAAATAGGTCTGTTCTGCTTAGCTCCTTATTTACCTTTGTTTGGTGTTCAAGCATTTTCCTGGCACACCTGGTTCTTATTTCTAATTAATTTTAAAAAGGACAAAAATAGAAAAGCACAATCTTGAACTTCATATGGTTGAGTCACAATTGGAATAAAACAATTTTCTGAAATGAGCAAAAACAGTTAAATGGACATTGGCACAACAAGTATATACTCTAATGTAAAGCAGTTAAAGTAAAACACCACTCTGGAATAAACATTTACTAGTAGTCAATGATGCATAACTAAAAGACTGTTCCATATAAAAGCCAAAACTTTTATATCAAACCATTCCACTGGAATCAGCAATTTCTTCCTGAAGACTTTTATATGGTTCTAACAATCTTTAGCATTTCTTACTATATAACTTGGCATGAGAAACCAATTTTCAAAGGTGTTTATTCATTATATTAAAAGCGCAATGCTGAAATATGCCAATATTCTATTAAAAAAGGTAAAAAGAAAAAGGCAATCTGGGCCACATGTTGAGAAGATGCCTGTACATAGTAACACTTTGAAAGTTTAAAAAATCTCTTCTTCTCTTCATATAGCCATTATTTACTAGTAAGATATCAAGACTAAAAAGAACAAAAATTATCCTTGACATTGTAGTACAGAAAAGAGACATTTATACTGTAACTCTAAGGATATTTTGGGGTATAGGGGACAGAGAGCCCAGTCTACAATAGCATACACAAATATGGATCCAATTTTCACGCAAAACAAAAAATCCTGAACTCAGTGATTGCTAAAGTTGGGTTAGTAATCAATAACGTTATCAATACCTTTAATATTTTTGCTCTACCATCCTGAACATATGAGCTTTTCGCATTCATATTTGTTGTCTAATAAATCCAAGATGATCACTGCAGGTCCAAACATCATCTCTAAGGTCAAAGCAAGAAAAAGGCTTAAGCCCGCCCTGTATGACTTTTATTTTTAAAAATGGAAAGTTTTCCATGAAGTCCCCCAGCAGATACTAGACTGGAATCTGGAATTTTAGTGCATAGCTACTGTAGCAGTAAGAAAGATTCAAAAATCAAATATTCAACTTTCTAATTTTTATGGTATAGGTAAGGAATGGATATGAGCTGGCCACCAACAATGTCTGCCAGTCCACAACTCAGTATGCACTCACACACTTCTTATACATATATGTTAAACAGAACAGACTTACCATTTTCTCAAGGAAGACAACCCCACTATTTTTTTCCTTGTGTCATATTAGTCCCATAAAATACATCATTAGTTTTTGATGCAGTGTTCCAAGATTTATTGTTTATGTACAACACCTAGTGCTCCATGCAATACATGCCCTCCTTAATACCCAACACCAGGCTCACCCATCACCCCACCCTCCTCCCCTCTAAAACCCTCAGTTGGTTTCTCAGTGTCCACAGTCTCTTATGGTTCATCTCCCCTTCTGATTTGCCCCAATTCACTCCTCCTTTTCTTCTCCTAATGCCCTCCACATTACTCCTTATGTTCCACAAGTAAGTGAAACCTTATGAAATTGACTTTCTCTGCTTGACTTATTTCACTCAGCATAATCTCCTCCAGTCCCATCCATGTTCATGCAAAAGTTAGGTATTCATCCTTTCTGATAGCTGAGTAATATTCCATTGTATATATGGACCACATCTTCTTTATCCATTCATCTGTTGAAGGGCATCTCAGCTCTTTCCACAGTTTGTTTATTGTGGCCATTACTGCTATGAACATTGGGGTACAGATGGCCCTTCATTTCACTACATCTGTATCTTTGGGGTAAATACCAGTAGTGCAATTGCTAGGTCATAGGGTAGCTCTATTTTTAATTTTTTGAGGAAGATCCACACTGTTTTCCAAAGTGTCTGTACCAGCTTGCATTCCCACCAACAGTGTAAGAGGGTTACCCTTTCTCCACATCTTCTCCAACATTTGTTGTTTCCTGTCTTGTTCATCTTTTTGCCATTCTTTTTTTTATTTCTTTTCAGCGTAACTGAATTCATTGTTTATGCACCACACCCAGTGCTCCATGCAATACGTGCCCTCCATAATACCCACCACCTGTCTCCCCCAACCTCCCACCCCCCACCCCTTCAAAACCCTCAGATTGTTTTTCAGAGTCCATAGTCTCTCATGGTTCATCTCCCCTTCCAATTTCCCTCAAATCCCTTCTCCTCTCCATCTCCCCATGTCCTCCATGTTATTGCTTATGCTCCACAAATAAGCAAAACCATATGATAATTGACTCTCTCTGCTTGACTTATTTCACTCAGCATAATCTCTTCCAGTCCTGTGCATGTTGATACAAAAGTTGGGTATTCATCCTTTCTGATGGAGGCATAATACTCCATAGTGTATATGGACCACATCTTCCTTATCCATTCTTCAGTTGAAGGGCATCTTGGTTCTTTCCACAGTTTGGCAACTGTAGCCATTGCTGCTATAAACATTGGGGTACAGGGATGCCTGGGTGGCTCAGTTGGTTGGGCCGCTGCCTTCGGCTTGGGTCATGATCCCAGAGTCCTGGGATCGAGTCCCGCATCGGGCTCCTTGCTCGGCGGGAAGCCTGCTTCTCTCGTTGCCTCTGCCTGCCTCTCTGCCTGCTTGTGTGTACTCTATCTCTAGCAAATAAATAAAATCTTTAAAAAAAAAACACACAAAACATTGGGGTACAGATGGCCCAAGCAGCAATAGCACACTGAGATTTTTCCGCTGGTCCAGGCTGTGAGTGCTCAGACTTTCCGGCCCGAGAGCACTGGGCTGGCACCTGCACGCACCTTTCTCAGGGGGAGGTGTGGGGCGCAACTCTGACTCTGATAGCATGGCGCAGCGTGTGCATGGAGAGTGCAAAAGGGCTGTGGTTCTGCCGGCTGGCAAGGCTCCCAGCCCCTCATGGGAGCCACCACCCAGGTGCTCTCAGGCCCGCTCGTGGCTCAGGGACCAAGACCTAGTTTCTTTGCTGCACTCTCTCTGACTCAGTGCCAGGGATGGCTGTCCTCGGTCCAGGGACTTAAGCCCCTGTCCCTAACCGCCCCGATTCCCACAATTTCCCCCCATGATCCTTTGCTTTTTTTGAGTGCTTTCAACCAGTCTCCAAGTTAATGCTGGTCCCCAGTCACAGGTCACTCTCGTATTGGGGTATTACTTTCCAATGGGTCACTTCTGGTGGCTCCCTCCCCCTTTTGTTTATCTTCCGATATCAGTCCAATGTTCCCACTCCGCTTTACCTGCCCACTGGCATCTTCTGCCCCCATAGAGATCCAGATGTGTATAATTCTTATCTCAGGCTGATTTCATGGGTGATCAGAGTTCTTTGGTAGGTAATCAGCTCACTTTAGGGGACAGGTTGAAACGGCGCCTCCTCCTAGTTCCTCACCATCTTCCATAGTTCAATCTTTCTGTCATTCTAACTGGTATAAGGTGGTATATCAATGTGGTTTTGATTTGAATTTCCCTGATGACCAAGATGTTGAACATTTTTCATGTGTCTGCTAGCCATTTGTATGTCTTCATTGGAGAAGTGTCTGTTCATGTCTTCTGCCCATTTTTTGAGACGATTATCTGTTTTTTTGGATGTTGAGTTTGATGAGTTCTTTATACATCTTGGATATCAGCCCTATGTCTGTAGTGTCATTTGCAAATATATTCTCCCATTCCATGGGTCACCTCTTTGTTCTGTTGACTGTTTCCTTTGCTGTGCAGAAGCTTTTGAATTTGATGAAGTCCCAAAAATTCATCTTCGCTTTTGTTTCCTTTGCCTTTGGAGACGGGTCTTGAAAGAAATTGCTGTGTTTGATGTTGAAGCAGTTATTGCCTATGTTCTCCTCCAGGATTTTGATGGATTCCTGTCTCACATTGAGGTCTTTCATCCATTTTGAGCTTATCTATCTGTATGGTGTAAGAGAATGGTCGAGTTTCATTCTTCTATAATAGCTGTCCAATTTTCCCAGCACCGTTTATTGAAGAGACTGTCTTTTTTCCACTGGATGTTTTTTCCTGCTTTGTTGAAGATTATTTGACCATAGAGTTGAGGTCCATATCTGGGATCTCTATTCTTTTCCATTGGTCTATGTGTTTGGTTTTGTGTCATTACCATGCTGTCTTCAACCCCACTATTTCATCCAATTATTGCCTGAAATAAGATCTCTGGGTGATTTTCAATCTGTTCTAGGTAGTACAAATATGGCAACTTTTATCTGACCATCTGTATGGCTAAAGATAACTTGTCTCTGAATCATTCTCTTCCTATATATATTTATAATAATGAAAAAGAAAAGAGTGACATCAATAAAAATTCCATTAAGAAAGGGGATAATAGGATTTGCAACGATGTGGATGGAACTAGAGGGTATCATGCTTAGTGAAATAAGTCAATCAGAGAAAGACAACTATCATATGATCTCCCTGATATGAGGAAGTGGAGATGCAACATGGGGGGTTGGGGGGTAGGAAAGAAGAAAAGAAACAAGATGGGATCCGGAGGGAGACAAACCATAAGGGACACTTAGTCTCACAAAACAAACTGAGGGGTGCTGGGGGGAGGGGGGTTGGAGTAATGGACATTGGGGAGGGTATGTGCTATGGTTAGTGCTGTGAAGTGTGTAAACCTGGCGATTCACAGACATGTACCCCTGGGGATAAAAATACTTTATATGTTTATAAAAAATAAAAAAAATTAAAAAAAAAGAAAGGGGATAATAGGAAGCACACAGTGGTCAGTAGTTCACAACCCATATCAAATTTTATTGGTGATAAATCACAGATTCCTTGGCAGGCAATAAAGTAAACCCCTTGACTAGTCAGTCTGGCAGCTGTTAATTTAAATCTCTAGAGTATCTGCTTTGTCACTGTCCTGTATAACCATATCTAAGGTATTCAAGTGGTTGCCCTTCTCAGGGGTTCCACAGTTCTTGTGATCTACTTCATATTGGTTTGACTTAGGGAGGAAGGTATGAGAATTGCTAGGAAGGTGAAAACCATCAGAAGTAATTGCCAGCTTCCCTCAAATGCCCTCAAAAACATATCAAGCCTCTGGGCTGTTTTCTTCAGATCAATTCCTGGGAGTAAACAGCCAAAGAACATTTCTTGAAATAATTTTTAGGCTTGGAGATCTTCATCTCTTAGCTACTGAATTCTCATAAAATATTTGAAACAATTCTAAAAATAGTCTTAGGTGAGGAGGTACTGCCCTTAGTCCCTACAAAATTCCAAAATATGGGACTCTGTCAATTTAGACTGTGAGCTAAAGCCAGAATACCTTTAAACCTAAGCTGTATTTTGTTGCCCTCTCTGCTCTCATGCTGAGGAGCACTAATCTGAGTTCACCCCTTCTCTAGGATCCTTCTGAAAGGCCACAAAAAGTAACCAACACATGACAATATTCTAAGTTTTTCCTAACACTGCAGCTTCAGAGGCACACAGGCAGCCTTCCAAGAAGCAGCAGGCACAGGTTAATCAAAGCTTTGCTATCATATAACAAAGGTTAGAACCTTCACCCCCCCAATTTTCCCCCCGAATAAGCCTGGAGGTTAGGCAGTCCAAGATTGGATTTATTGTCCAACAATGTTCCAAACTCTCATGATCTGTCTCCTCCATGATCCTCCGTTTGTTTGGAATCACATTTTCAGCCTCATACTTGTCATCTCATGATTACAAGATGGCCCCTACATCTCCCAGCTTTGTATCTGCATTCAAGGCACAAAGAAAGTAGAAAGAGGAGAGTACCAACCACCTATGGTCCCTTTATCAGGAAAACAAAAGTCTTTCCTAAAGTCAACAGACTTGTCTTCAGGATCACTGGCAAAAGGGAATGGGATTGTCATGACTGGCTTTAACCAAGGTTTTTTGCTTAAAGGTGGTTACACCATAGTCCCTAAGAAAACTACAGTGAGCAACAGGGAATGGGTAGTAGTAAGGTCACTAAGAATAACTGCCACACATAGGTATTTATAGATATAAGAGAACATTTGACATGTAGAAACCAATCTCTATTTGGTGAAATTTCAGGCAAAATAACAGAAGGGGGAAAAGCCCCTCAGGCAGTGCTACAAAAGTACATTTTAGGTAAAGAGATCCCTACTCATCCTACCTAGGAGTTCCATCCCTGGAATTAGCACCCTTTAGCAACTCCTGCTTTTCACAGACTTTCTCTTCCTTCATTTTCTGAACCCACAGATTCTCTAAATACCCATGTTTATTAACAACTGTTTCTATGGCAGCAGAGTCCCTGGGGGGTGGGGGGGCAGGGATGAAGGCTATTTATAAGTTAAGGACTGCCAGTACATGCCAATTGCAGCTATCATTGATAATATCCTTGAGGAATTTCTGAAACAGACAAATAGTGTGGGGAAAAAAAAAACATGAGATATTTATGTTGCCTGTTGTTCACCAAGAAACCTCTTGATTATAATTTGATTTCCCATCTAGGTCCACAACCTGAAAGAAAATACATTGATCCTCCTGGTATGACTGGTTTATGTGACAGTTTTATCTCATTGTAAATTAATAAACTTGCATTCTGGCTTTACATATTTGGCTGATGAGATTGTTAGATTAATTTAATCCTCTCTGGGACACTTAATGACCAGACCAGGTTTCTAAGACCACAAAACTGAGTCAAATCCTGGTTAATTCACTAACTAAGGTTATACCACTCAATGTAGTCTTTTGCATTACAGCAACTGGCCTAACCAAGGCAAGAGCCCTTCACATCACTAAGTATATCGGCATGAACTTGTCTAAGACATAGAGAAGCAATACATCAATTTTCAATCTAAGGAGCAGTGCACAAAAGCCACTTTTTTGACTGAAACTGTGCCACCTATCAATATACTCAAGTCACCAACGGATCAAGAATAATAGTTTCCAGGCAACCCAGAACTCACAATTTTTATATATAAAAAGGTTTACATAGTATGGGGGGGGTGAAAGTATGGGCTCTGGAGCCAGAAAGATGGAATGCAAATCCCTCTTCCACACTGGAAAGTTCCACCACAGAATAAGTGTGTGACATTGGATAAAAAATCTTTGCATCCAGCTTCCTCACCTATACAAGAGAGCTTGGGACAGAATAATAGTGCCAACTTCAAAGAGTTGTCTGAATAGAAAGTGAATCTATACACATAAAGCACCTGGCAATAAGAAGCCCTCAACAAATGTTAGCTATCCTTACTCTTTTTTTTTTAATTTTTATTTTTTATAAACAAATTTTTATCCCCAGGGGTACATGTCTGTGAATCGCCAGAGCTATCCTTACTCTTAACAAGAAAACCTAACTGGTTTTCCTTTTAAGGTTACACTTTATGCAAATAGGAGATGAATGGATAATAAAGATTCATTTTTATATGTAAAATACAAAATAACACAAATTCCCCAAATTAATAATTCATCAAGAGTCGCAGTTTTGAAGCTGGCTGGTGAGTGATTTAAAGAACTCTTTTAAGCTACTGCCACATGGCAATAGCAAACTTTCCATTCTTTACTGCCAAGAATAGTCTTGAATTATGCAGGTCTCCTACAAAAGGCTTCTGCTCTACACAGAGATGTAAAGAAGTTAAAAATCATTGCTTCCCAAACTTACTGAACCCTTAGTGTTGTCCCTGGCACCCTGGTCTTCCTAGAGGTGTCCTGTGTCCTTGAAGACCAGACACTCTACAATCAACATCCAGATTTAAGGCTCTGAACACTGTCCTAGGAAAACTTTTCTTGAAATAAAGGGTCAGTCAGCCTGGTGATTTTTCACATATGTGTGCCCTTTCTTAGTCCTGTTTTTCTCCGTCTTTGATGACTTCCCATTCGGTTTTCCCTACATTTACCTATGATCTGTTCCCTACATTCACCTATGATCTGTTTCTTATATTCTTATATTCCACATGAATGTGGAATTTGCTGTTTCTTATATTCCACATGAATGAAACTATATAATCATCTTTCTCTGACTGACTGACTTTGCTCAGCATAATGCCCTCCAGTTCTTTTTTTTTATTAAAAATTTTTAAACTATTTTATTTAATAGAGAGACACACAGTGAGAGAGGGAACATAAGCAGGGGGAGTGGGAGAAGAAAAAGCAGGCTTCACAATGAGCAGGGAGCTTGATGCAGGGCTCAATCCCAGGACCCTGAGAACATGACCTGAACTGAAGGCAGATGCTTAATGACTGAGCACCCCGTGCCCTCCAGTCCTATCTATGTTGATGTAAATGGTGAATAGTCATCTTTTCTGATGTCTGAGTAATATTCCATTGTGTGTGTGTGTGTGTGTCTGTACACAAACCACATCTTTAGATATTTACCTGTCGATGGACATCTTGGCTCTTTCCACAGTTTGGCTATTGTGGACATTGCCACTATAAATGTCTTGGTACAGGTGCCCCTTTGGATCACTACATTGATATCTTTGGGGTAAATACCCAGCACAATTGATGGGTCATAGGGTAGCTCTATTATGAACTTCTTGAGGAACCTCCATACTGTTTTCCAGAGTAGGTGTACCAGCTTGCATTCCCACCAACAGTTTAAGAGAGTTCCCTTTTCTCCCCATCCTCTCCAACATTTATTGTTTCCCATCTTGTTAAATCTTTGCCATTCTGACTGGTGTGAGGTGGTATCTCATTGTAGTTTTGAAAATCTTTGATTTTTCTAATGTAAAATCATCCTGCTGCATTTCTCCTCTGGATATAGGAAAAGGACAGGCAGCATTCTTAGTATGACAATATCTTACCTACTTGAAAATTATTGTCACCCCTTACCCTTTGCTTTTCCAAGATCAACAACTCGGACTATTTCCCAGATTCCGACTAGTCTCCAAAACTTTAACCTTCATTAGCCTTATTCATATTGTTTTTAAATCACGAAGACCAAACTTAAATTTAACCAGTTTATAGAACTTTGTTATTTTTAATGTTTTTATGGTTCCACCAACTTCTCAAATATTAGAATTGAGACCCAAGCTTCTATAAATTAATACAGAACTTTATATACTGTGGAGTCTACCTTATTGTCTCTTAGTTAAATTAAACCCATGATCTATGGTTATAGTTGACAAATTACAGCTACATGTATGGCACCAAAACATCAGAAAGAATGAATTAACACTTACCTGATTTGTCATTGAGTAAAAGTTTTTTTTCTGCTAGACTGCAGAGTAGAGAAGAAACTGTCTCTCACTTTACAGTTCACGTCTATTTCCTTGCTTTGATAGAAATCATGGCAGCCATAAAGAAAAATAAAAATGGAAAATAGTTTACATAACAATTTTAGGAGCACATGAAGAGAAGGAAAGAAGTATGTTTACAAATTTCATATGAGATTTTTCTTTTACTTGGTGATACTCCTGAGGACTTCATAAGCAGCAGAAATCTTACTTAGTTAATATATTCAATTCCCCCCCCCCCCCAACTTTTTTTTCCTCCAGGAAAACTACTTATTGTTAAATACAGGGCTAAAAGTTGGATTAAGAGGGAAATGGAATTTTATTAAAAGAGTACTGGGTTGCCTTGGTGGCTCAGTTGGTAAAGCATCTCACTCTTGAATTCAGCTCTGGTCATCATCTCCGGTTGTAGAATTGAGCCCTATGAGGGTCTCATGCTCAGCACAGAGTCTGATAATCCCTCGGCCTCCTCCCTCCACTCACATGCTCTCCCTCTCTCTCCCTCCCTAAAAAATAAAAAAAAAAAAAGAGAGAGAGAGAGTACTGAATGGAGGAGGAGAATGCCCTTTAAAGCAGGGGGGTTTGGATGGGTGGCAAAGAATTATATTTCTTTTTTATAAAAGTTATTTTGGGGGTCACCTGAGTGGCTCAGTCAGTTTGCCTTCAGCTCAGGTCATGATCCCGGGGTCCTGGGGTGGAGCCCCCAGTGGGGCACCCGCTCAGCAGGAAGTCTGCTTCTCCCTCTCCCTCTGACTTGCCCCCCTGCTCCCCTGCTCGTGTTCTCACTTGCTGTCTCTCGAGTGAAAAAAAAAATCTCTTTTTAAAAAGTTTCTTTGTGAGTTGGTTCAACTCTTTGTGAGTTGGTCGAACGTAGTTGGTTCAACATTGGACTCTTGGTCTTGGCTCATGATCTCAGGATCCTGAGATAGGGCCCAGCACCTCAAGCTCCATACCCAGTGGGGAGTTTTTCCCCTCTCCCTCAGCTCCCTCACATATCTCTCTTTCTCTCAAGGTTACTTTTTATATTATATGTCTACTAAGAAAAAATATTATGGATACAGAGTTAATAATCACTGTCATTTCAATAAGGTGATAACGGTCATGAGAAAGGAGAAAAAGTGGTATACACTATGACCTATCTTCCTCTTTAATAGTTCATTTCCCCCAAAGAGCTTTACCTTACATGGCACCGAGAAGGTCAAGGCAGTGGCTCACAACACCTAAATTACATAAAAGTAGCATATATGAGTATTAGTTTTTATACCAAGCCAATTTTTGGAATGTACAATCAATCCCAAAGATGTTTATGGTCTTTCTGTAGTCAAAGAAATAATGAACATAAAAGGTTAAATAGTAGTATAATTTTGCAACTGCAAAACATCAGAAATTTATCTACCTTAAATTCAACCATGCTAGTTCTTTATTTTTCTAGTTCATTTTTAGTCTATTAGATAAATGAAAAAATCAAATTTTCTTCTTTACATAAAAAATAATCCTAGAATCATCAAAATTTGTAACTAGAAAGAAATTCAGAGAACTTCTGATGGATTAAGTTCAATTCTCTCTAAATAAGGGACATTCACCTAATTGCCTTATTCAAAGTTACAGAATAAATTAATGATGGAACTCTAAAATCCAGCATGCTTTTCTCACTGCAAAATGATTTCTCAAACTCACGGAGGCACAGTTGGTGTATATATGTGAGTCATTGAGACACTGGGGTTGAACCTGTGCTCTCTGAATCAGATTAAATCTTCATTCCTCCACTTATTAGCTGTGTGATCTGAACAAGTTACTTAATCCCTTTGTGTCTCAGTTCTTTCTCTATAAAATGAGGTAACTCTACCTTCCCATTAGGGTTGTTCATACAAAACTAATACATATAAAGCACACAGAATGGTATCTGTTACCATTTATTAAATGGTAACACTTAATAAATGTCAGCAACTACTAGGATTCCATAAACATGTGCTTGCTAATTTTTAAAATAGCCCAATTTTACTAGAATTTGAATGTTGGATACTTTTCATGTTTAAAAAATGTATGTATGTGTATATAGATATAGATATAGATATATTCAATGCTATTGCATTTCAACACATGAATTATGTAGCCAAAAGTACAGTTTCCTCATGAAGGACAAGTAAAATTCTAAATATTAAGCTTACAGTAAAGCTCACCTAATTTAAATACCATTCACTTTGTGAACATTTTAGCCCAGTGGTATATTCAGAATATGACACAGAGAGGGGTAGCATTTTTAATGCCCCTTCCCCCATGTGACAAAATTTCAAGTAATGATCATGAAACAAAACAAATAATAATAGCCAGGATAGAAAGATTGTGAAAATTCTTTTTTCTCTTTAGATTTTATTTACTTATTTTTACGATTTTATTTATTTATTTGACAGAGAGGGATCACAAGTAGGCAGAGAGCCAGGCAGAGGGAGAGAGGGGGAAGCATGCTCCCTGCTGCGCAGAGAGCCCGATGCGGGGCTCGATCCCAGGACCCTGAGAACATGACCTGAGCCGAAGGCAGAGGCTTAAGCCACTGAGCCACCCAGGTACCCCTTTATTTATTTTTTGAGAGCAAGAGTGAATGAGCAAGCTTGAGCGGGAGGAGGGGCGGAGGGAGGGAATGTCAGGGGAATTCCACGCTGAATGTGGAGACCAACTCGGGGCTTGATCTCACAACTCTGAGGTCATGACCTAAGCCAAAATCAAGAGTTAGACGCTTAGCCAACTAAGCCACCCAGGCGCCCCCAGATTGTGAAAATTCTTTTATTCAACTCCATCTATATGCCAATATAAAATAAATATAGCACTAAAAAAAAGTAGTGGAATTAACGTTTTTGAAGAAAGGAAAAACTTAAACCTACATATTGGTCTGTTGAAGTGGTAAATAAAAACAATACACCTCCTATTCTCTTGATTTGTTCTTCAGTTTTGAAGCAAATATTTACGAAAAGAATAAATTTCAAAGTTAAAAATATTTGATTCGGTTCTTAAAAGAATAGTTTCACAAATGAACTAAAATTTGTACTTACCAACCAGAAAAAATACACCTCAAAGTTTGCACTTTGTCTCACTCTTAACTTTTTCACAGAAATGAAAACTCTTAAGAGTTTTAAGGTCACATACAATAAAAACACTGAAATAATCAGGTTCTGTTTCTTCATCCTTACAAGCACGATGCTACCACTATTTATTAATAATAAAGAATTATTTAAGTGAGGGAAATGGACCAAAGGAGGATATGAACTATGCCCAAAGCTCTGAATTATCCTGAATTTTTACAAATTTACTTAGGAAAATACCCATATTGATGAGTCTATGTTTAATGAAGGCCAACTATATAATTGGGAGTTCTCTGAATTAACTTCCATGCAGAATATATTTATTAAATGATAATTAAAATGTGGTAATTTAAGGTTACATATACATTATTAAAACTTAATAACTACAGAAATTGTTTAGAACTTAGACAGTTTTTTTGTGTTAAAATTACTTTTATTCAGGATGAAAAATACAACATGTAACCAGATTAGATGATAGTCTATGATTAGTTCTTTACCACATATTTCAAAAGATCTATACTTATTTCCCAGAACTTAGATTTTTTTTTTTAATCACCAATGCTGCTTGGAATTTCTGATCCATAAAAACTACCAATAATATGGGGCACCTGGGTGGCTCCATTGTTGGGCATCTGCCTTCAGCTCAGGTCATGATCCCAGGGTCTTGGGATCGAGCCCCACATCAGGTTCCCTGTTCAGTAGGAAGCCTGCTTCTCCGTCTCCCACTCCCCTGTTTATGTTCCCTCTCTTGTTGTGTCTTTATCAAATAATAAATAAAATCTTAAAAAAAAACTACCAGTAATAAAAAGCACAGAGACTTTGAGTGGGTTTATTACCATTTAAATTTTCTAAGAACAATGAGAATTATTATTGCCTACGCTCAATGATGTTCTTATTGTCCCATTCTTGGTACTTCACTGCTCAGAGGGAAATCTGTCATTGAAGTACCATCTGTAAAGATGGATTTGTTGCCTTAAGTATATTTAACCTACTTCAAGAAAAACTTTTTTTAAAATTTTATTTATTTGACAGAGTTCACAAGTAGGCAGAGAGGCAGGCAGAGAGAGAGGAAGAACAGGCTTCCTGCTGAGCAAAGAGCCCAATGCGGGGCTCGATCCCAGGACCTTGGAGATCATGACCTGAGCCAAAGGCAGAGGCTTTAACCCACTGAGCCACCCAGTTGCCCCATTCAAGAAAAACTTTTTTTTTT
>PISX010021488.1:0-33594 GCA_004024625.1 Mellivora capensis
TATTACTGTGTGTTTTTATGGGAGATTCCACCCACTAAGATCTGAGAGGCCTCTAGTACAGTGTGGTCACTTTAGGATAAAAGGAAATACACTCCTTCCCCATCATGTCAAACACTACTTAAATGCCTTGATCTTGAGCCCCAAAGAGGCCTAGAATAAAATATTCTAGAAATTCATGGCTTGTGAATGAGAGATGGGTACTTAGAAATCACCCCATAGTGCTGATGAGAAAGCTGAGGCCCAGGGAGGGGATGTGACTTTTCCCCTGTGGGTTAGGAGCAGATCTGGGCCCGCCACCCTGGTGTACCAACTCCCCCCTCAGATCTCTGTCTAGGACGCTCCAGCTGTAACCTTAAGCTGGAAGAGGTCAGGGAAATCTCCTTTTTGATGGAAACTGAGGCCTATATGAGGGGTGAGGTTTATCCAGGGCCATGTGCTGACCAGATGCAATACCAGGGCCTACCCAAACCCTCTCTCCTTAATTTCTGTGAATTCAGTTCAATTCAACAAAAATTGTCTGTGTGACTGTTCTGGTCCAGGCGTGGTGCTGACGGCAGTGAGCGCGTCATCCCACGAAAGCATAGACCCGTGTGCTATAAAGATGGGAGGAAATAATTTGGCTGCTTACCCTTGCTTGGCACTGTGGGGAAGGAAATGGGAAACTGTTGCCAGGGGAAGTCCCAAGTCTGACTATAAACAGGATGAGCTTGGAGAAGAGGGCAGGGTAGAGGTGGGAGGGGTAAAGGAAGAGTGAAGAGGGGTGGGGAGGGAGGAGTCATAACCCCCCACTGCATAGTCTCTTTCCTTTGCTTCCCTCCTCATGTTACCCCTCTGTGTCCCGGAAGTTGAGAGTTTGAGCTGAAAAACAAAGGTGACCTGCCAAGGGAAGGCAGCCTCTTATATTTGCTGGCACTTTATAGTTTATAGAACACTAGCATTTCTGCCACTGTTGTGTCCTTATTTACCAAGGGCTTACTTTGTGCCAAGCACCATGCCCATTTTTTTTCAGTATATCTAATTAAATCTTCACAATATCCCTGTAAGATTAATATTATGATGACTCTCATTTTACATGAGAAACTTGAGGCTCACAAGGTGAAGGTCATGTAGCTGCCCAGTGACAGGGTCTGGATTTGAACGTATCATGGAAACGGCAAGCCAAGGCTCTGAAGTACAGTGCATCCGGCCTCCATCATTGAAGCTGGCCATGAGAACCCTGCGTGTGGGGGGCTGGAGGGCTGCCCCTAAGGTCAGCCTCTGGGTTCGTGCTGCTCTGGGACAGGGACCCTTGGAGGGTGGCTTCTGAACAGGCAGCTTCACATCCTCTGGGAACTTCCTAGAGATACAGGATCTCAGACCCTGCCACCCCATGGTAGAGCCCAGAAATCTGCATTTTAACAGCTTTCTCTCTTTTAGCGAGGCAGGACAGGAGGGAAATATTCCCATCCTTGGCTCCTTTGTCATGGACTCTCAGAGCTAGAGGGAACTGTAGGTCACAGCTTCCGGCCCCTTTGGAGCTTTGTCGTGCCCGTCTGGTCTCTCTTGTTTATGATGTGAGTCTCTTCCATGTGAGGAGTCATCGTCAGCTTAAAAGAGGTGAATGGCTGGAAGCTTTATAAGCACGCTCTAGGGAGCCAGGCCATGTGTTGTGTGGAGCATTGAGCTCTGGCATATATCTGAACCATTAAATGTGAAGGGACACGTTCCATAGTCATCTCTCCGTCCTCTCCTCAGCGAACCCGCCACCAATTACTAGTCATTGCCGAGGATGCCTTGTTGACTTCCCAAAGGCCTTTGTTCAAGTTGATGTTGAACAAGCAAGATGTCTTTTTCTCCTGGGACCCCTGACAAGCCAATGGAGTCATGTATCCACGAATATCGTACCTTGGACCTCTCCCTTTCCTTCACAGTGTAAATGGCCAAGTGCACCCTTGGAAGTCTTGGACATGGTACAGAAGTATTTTTGGCTTGTAGACATCATATGGAGCCAATATCTCCTTGTGAAATTAGCTTGGCTTTGCACACCACCCCTGGGTGGCCATAAGTGTAACAGGTGCCAGTGGGGGCTGATGGGGGTCTGGGCCATTTACTCGTGTCATTTACTCGTACTGACCTTGCTTGGACCTGCTCCTGGATGGCCATTTCCATATGTCATCTCTCCTTACATGGCTTGCTGAATCTGACAGAATGTAGCTCGCAATAGGCAGCTCTGGCTGCCTGGGCTCTTGATACGACCAAGTAACATTACTAGGAACTCCCCTCACCCCTGCAGTTGCAGACCTCTCCACTGCAGGTGGCATGGCCTTATTCTAGAAGCTTGGGGATCTACTTTCTGAGTCTCCTAATTAGCACTCATCATAAGCTCCACACAGGATTTATTCAGACCAGTGACTCCTACATTTTGGGGGTCCTCTGGATCAAATGGTACAAATGGTAAGGTTGTTTGCACCACAGAGTGACCTGCTACAGATCATTTTGCTAATATGTGGCCTACTTGCAGCTGACATACTTCCATGCCACTAGGGAAATGGGTCAGGGCAGTGTTAAACATGCTGCCTTCAGAACCCAAAGAAGACCCCCCCCCCCAAGCATTCTGCTTCTTTCCTGGAGGGGTGAATGGTAAGATGTAGGAATTTCTCATTTATTCGTGCCATAGACCACTGAAACCTAAACTCTTCACTGACGTGGCAACGCCCTGATTCTTCATAGGATTTATCTTGGACCTATCAGAGCATGTCTATCTTAGCACGCTCTTGACTGTGCTTTCCCTTCCGTGTTCATCTGGTCTGATTAGCATGATGCATCAACAGAGAGAGCAAACCAATGTAATATTCTGCAAACTGTCTGCATGATCCATGTCCCTTCCAACTGTTACTATGGAGGGTAGGATAGTTAATGCAGCCCTGGGGCAAGACTGGAAATGTGTAATGCTGTCTACCCCATGTGAATGGAAACTGCTTCTGATCCTTCTTCCAGATAGGGATGGGAAAAACCTTATTTTCCAGATCAACGGCCACAGACTCTATGCCTAAGGCTGTGTTAATTGGTTGTAGCCTCGACACCACATCTGGCAGCCGCAACTGAGCCGACCATTTGTTTGAGTTTGTGGTCACTCCCTGCCATCCTTCTGGATCCATCTTTGTTGTTAAAGGACCAGGTTGGTGAATTAAATGGAGATAAGATAGACCACTACCCCAGCCTCTTTAGGGGCTTTAAGGGCATTACTTACCACATCTATAACCCTCAGCATGAGAGACTGGTTTTGGTTTCCTCTCTTGACTGGGGATGGAAATGCCTACTTGGAAGTGGATATGCAAATGCCCCACCAGGACAGTTTATCATAGAGGAACAATGGGAAAGAAACAAGAGAGCAATGGGAAGAGGGCTTAGCCTCTCATTATGTATGTCTGTGTATATTATGCACTTGGGGACTGGGGATATGATCATCTCACATGACGTAGACCTAGGTGAGGACTCCAGCTGGTTACCTGACCCCCATTCGATGTATGCCTTCGGTCCCTGGTATCAGAGTCAACTTGTCTCCAACTAGCTTTGAAAAATCTGGATATTCCTCTTACCTGGGATATGGCTCCCCAAATACAAGACCGGAAGTCTCTCTGAGGAACGCCTGACCTACTATGTGCATTTGCTGTAGTATTACACCCTTCTTTGTGGGTACCCAGCCTCTGCTTCAGTCAGTGGGTTCAGCCTGAGAGCTGGTTCAGGGCTAGAAACTGGGTATACCATAGAGGCTCAGCAAACACTTGCCGTCCTAACACGATGACTCATTTTGCCGGAAGTGTTCGGCATGTGTGTAGGAAGGTGGAGTTTCCAGTCATTCACAAACAGATAGGATAAAATTTTCCTATGAGCCACCACTTTCTTCTATTTCAAGGATTTGCCTCCCTCCCTCATACCCAAAAGGAGCCAAAATATTTTGTAATTGTTCAGCACTTCACAATTACATAATCTCTGAATACAAATCACTTCCTTTAATGTGAAGTAATAGCTGTGCGGTGTTACGAATTATCTTTTCCCATTCCAGTGCCATGTATCTGTTCACCTCCACCTGGCAAATTCTACCTGCAGAAAGGATTCGAAAGTCAGGCTTCATCACCTTCCTGGGAAATTGAGGGTAACAGCCATGTCACAGAGGGTCCCTTAATTTTTGTTACTCACAGATACCTGATCTCAGAGAAGAGCTAGTGAGGCGGGAATTGGCATCCGTGTTTTTCATGTTCCAAAAAAAAAAAAAAATTTTTTTTTCTCAAAATAATTTTTTTCTCAAAATCGCACAGCAAGGAAGAATCTGAGCATAAATCTTGTCCCCAGTCGTGGTTTTTTCCTAGTCCCAGGAGGGGTAAACTTTGCTATTAACTGTGGAGTGAAAACTTCTGGAACCAGTGGATGAGGGGGTATGGTGGAGGCAGCGTCAAAGGGGCAAGGACCCTCGAGACCACTCCCTGGTTCTGCCGTCCCCTGATAACACAAGCCCACCTGGTCCTCCATGGGGCCCTTCCTGCCCTGGCTTCCCCAGGCCTTGGCACCCTCACTCTCTAAGCCATTCCCTGGGAAATTCAGAGCAATTTGGGAAATGACAACCGTGCCCAGCAAAATGAAATTTATCCTTTCTTTCATTCCCTTCATTTCCCCAGTGAGCTCCTCATATAATCAAATAGGTGAGTTCCTGAAGTGTAGATATGTTTGTAAGTGATTTCCAGACCTGTAAATCCTCTCTTTCCAAAGGCAGGATGGCTCATAATGTGTGATTTTCCCTTTATCCCTGGAGCTTTGAACTTTTCTACATGTTTTTCACATTATCTATTCATTCATTCCACAGATATTTATGGAGTGCCCTGCTATAAGCCAGGCACTCAAGTGAGAGCACCGTGATAGAAAGACAGAAATCCTAATCTCCTGATGGGTCTGTAGTGATGGAAGCGAGAGGCAACCAAGATATGGCATCATCTCAGATAGTAATACTTTCTAGGAAGGAAAACGAAGTAGGTTAGAGAGTATGTAGCAGTGGCATAAGAGGGCATCTCAGGCGGGGTAGTAAGGGAAGGCTTCTCTAACATGATAGTGAGTAGGGATCTGCATGAAATTGAGAAAGAACATTCCAGAAAGGAGCACCATCGTGAGCCTGAGACAAGAACAAGGATGATGTGTTTGATGACCAGCAAAACGGACAGGATGAAGGATGCATTGTGAGTGAAAGGACAGAAAGAAATAAGGATGGATTGTCTGTTCTCTGGAAGAGAAAGAAAGGGACCAATATGGCTGCCATGTTTTGTCCTGAGTAAGGGCATGACTGGAGGTTGTTGTTTGGCCAGATGGGTGGGTTGGGAAAGTTGCAGGGTCAGGAGGGACCAAGGAGAATTCTGACTTGGCCATGTGAGAATTTCTCATCTCATTTGCATAGTGGCTTTGCAAAATACATGGGGGAAGGATATAATTATTTTTCTTTAATGAGAAAACAGAGAAGGTAAATGACATACCTAAGCCATGTGGTAAGTGATAGAATGAGGACCCAGGGATCCTACGTTTTAGCTAATGAGTGTATAAAAGTTGTCAGTGAATTCATTTCTGAATGACAGTGAAATTATTTGGCACTTTCACTCTTGTAGGAGGGAGGCAGAAGTTGGAAATGATTTTTTTTTTCAAAACAGTGTTTTTTAAAAGGGAGTTTCGCCCATATTCTGCCCTGCTGTCCTAGGATGTGAGAACCTTTGGGTGGGATCTTGCTCCAGAGGGATGCCGTTCACCCCAGAATAGCTATGTCTAGAGAAAAGATGAAAGATGCAGTGTGGTTTCTGCTTCGAAGAGATACTGTTTTCTACTGGGATGGGAATGTGGGAGGGCTGAGTGGGGAGTGGTAGTGAAGGGAAAGGGAAAAGCAGACTCTCAGTACACGGTAGGTAGGGTATTTCTGTTTGGGAAGAACAGACTAGTAACGCAGCCAACGGGATTAATTAGAGAACATCTCTTCAGAGTCTCTGTAGCATGACACCGTGGGGGTTGCTGGTGAGA
The DNA here is from genome assembly GCA_004024625.1 of Mellivora capensis. Lineage (NCBI taxonomy): Eukaryota > Metazoa > Chordata > Mammalia > Carnivora > Mustelidae > Mellivora > Mellivora capensis. The sequence continues at coordinate 6,031 of PISX010021488.1, forward strand.
ACAACCCCTCCTGCTCCATTCCTTCTGGCCAACTCTTGATAGAGTCTACTGGGTGCCCGTGACCACACTGAGAGGCAGTGCCTACTGGGTACCAGGCACCTCTCAGACAGGCAAACCCCCTGTCCATGTTTTGAGATCCTCTGGGGAAAGCTGTTCCCAGCTCCTGACAAAATCGCCCAGTCTTACCAAAAACAGCTTGATTGGCACAACTCTGGGCATTAGACTGCTTTGCTTTTCTTTGTCTTTCTTTCTTTCTTTTTTTAACTTTACTTCTTTTCCCCCTCTCCCTGAGCTATTTAAAATCCTAAACTTCTCCAAGGGAGAAAAGAAGGAGTGCAAATAGCAAATTGAATTTAGTTCATTTCACTGGGATCTGAGCTAATTAAATTTGGCATTTGCATAGGGCCCTTCCTGTGTCCAGCACGACAGCGGTGGACATTCCACTGCGAAGGGGACACGGAGTTTCCTTATTCCTAACAGGATTCCCCTTTGTCTCTTTTTCACCTGTTCCGGGCCTTCCTGGCTCTGAAAACTTCTGTCCACAAGAGGTACCCAGAAGGAGCCCGGGGTGGAGGGAACCAGGGCTGACCATGAATCAGCTGTTTCACAGTCATCTGGACACATGGCCTGGCACGTTACTTCTAAGATCCTCTGTTCATCTTCTTTATATATCATGGACTTATTAATTGGACCTACTTAAATGATGCATGGAAAGTGCTTTCTTTGTTTGTATTGTTTGTGCTGATGCCTGACCCCCAGACACACACACACACACACACACACACACCAGTGATAGTGGTCATCCAACCATCGAGGAACACTTACATGGGCCACAGGACAACAACTAGGCTACAGCAGGCGGGCAGATCCCTGTGCAAGCCTGACTTGGGAAGAGGGGCTTGGCCAAGGTGTTGGCTTCAGCCTTCGATGGCTGTCTCCCAAGACTCCATTCGCATTGAGCAGGATGAGACTTCTCTGGTGAACTCTTGTACCTTCACCTTGTCTCCTGCTTCACTCTTCCAAAGTGACAAAGATCATTTAAGGTAGCAGTTACTTGCACCTGCTGTTCTAGACTGTTTGCCCATTTATTTTTTTATTCTTGTGTGCCCAGAAAGGTGTCTGGAAGGCAGACACTCCAGTGCTTCCATCCTGCATCAGGAGGATCTGTTTCCACCAAGATCCACAGAGGTCACGGTGAACCCTTCCCTGAGTACAGCAGTCCCCGCACCTTTGTTAGTTTCTACTCACTTGCTACACAGCTAACCCAGATGCTGTTTCTTTTCTCCACCATGACCTCTCTCTACTCTCCTGCCTTCCTCCACTTCCGTGCACCCCAGCTGGAAACCTGATCCTTCTTGGCACAGTCCCAGGATAGCGGGAACAACCCCTACAAGGTATCCTCACAGTTTCTGCATTGACTTGCGTGATAGTCTTACACACTACATTCCACCACCTGGCTTCTTGACCACTGCCTCCATCAGAATCCAAGTTCCTTGCCTGGAGGGACTGTGTCTCATTCACACACACCTAGCCTGCCGTACAGGTCTGACATATAGTAGGTGTTCACTAAGTGTGCCATGTAAACATACAAATAAGTGAGTAAAATGAAACAAGTATTTGCTCAGTACTCTGAGGTTTAAAGATTCTTTTAGGCCTTGCAGCAGTACTGAGAGTAGATGATACTCCTATTAGAGCTGTAAGAGTAAAGAGTGGAAGGAGGTCAATGATTCACCCAAGGTCACTGTTGCAAATTATCATCGCTGCCTAATACGTTACTCCAGCACATCAGTGGCTAAAAACAAAAGCCATTTTATTTCACACAGTTTTGTGGGTCAGGAATTTGGGAAGGGCTCGGCTGACCAATTCTGTCTTGGAGTCTCTCCCGTGGTTACAGTCAGACATCAGGCTGGCTGCAGCCTTCTGGGGACTCAGCTGGGCTGGGTTTTCAAAATGGCCCACTGGCAGCTGGGGATGCTAGGCGTTGGCTAGGGATTCAGCTGGGGCTGGTGACCCATGCTTCTGCAAGTAGCCTCTCCAACATGGTAGTCTCTTGGTGGTCAGACTTTTTGGATAGTGTAATCTTCCCAAGAGAACCATGTAAAACTGCATGGTCTTTTTTTTGAGTTAGCGCTGGAAGATATTTAGGCTTACCTCTGCCATTCTCTTTCAGTCCAAATAGTAACAAGCCCCGCCAGGTTCAAGGATAGGAGATTCCACCTCTTAATAGGAGGTGTGCCCAATAGATTGTTGGGGGGGTTATGTCTGAAACTACCATAATCGTGTAATCAAAGGGCTAAAACCAAACTGAGGGATCCTGACTACAAATCCAATCATATTTTGCTAGTCCATGATGGGTGTGTGTGTGTGTGTGTGTGTGTGTGTAAAATGAATTTCCCATACATGAAACAATTCAGAGCTAATGCAGTGTATCAGCACGGACCTCAGTTCGCCATGTAGCTGCAGAAAGAATTATTTCACTAAAAACACAATTTATGGTAAATTATTGAATTGTCTCTGTTCCAATTTCATGCCTGAAATGTAGAGGAGAAGGGAAAACACATATCCCTCTGGGATTACCTCTCTGTCCTTAAGTGTGATAAACAAGAATAGTATTATTTGCAAAGGATATGTCTTAGACAGAAATGCATATTTTAGTTATACATTTAACCAGGAAAAGGATGCTGGCTTAATCTAATGTGCCACAGACTGGTTTATAATTTTTTAATTTAAAATTATTTATGCTCATTAAAGAAAGTTTGTAAAGTTACTAGAAGTAAAACCATAATAAATGAAAATTTATTGTAACTTCATCATCCAAATACTACTAACTTTTTAATTTTGCTCTAATTTCCTTCCAAGCTTGAATTATCTTTTTCTATATGCAATTTAAAAATCAGCTTTCCTGAGGTGTACTTTATGTACAATAAATCGCATCCATTTAGAGTTTACAATTCAGTGAGTTTTTGGAAGTTGTGTAATCATTTCCATCACCCCCCAAAAATTCCTTGCAACATTTTCATAGTAAATTCTTCTTTTTACACACCAGCATCAGGTAATCACAGATCTGCCTTTATCTCACTATAGACTGGATTTACCTTTTCTAGAATTCTATGTAAATGGACTCAGATAGTATGCATTCTTTGTGTCTGGTATCTTTCACTCAGTGTTTCTGAGATTCATCTATATTGTTGTGTATATCAGGAGTTCCTTTTTTTAAAAAGATTTTATTTATTTATTTGACACAGAGAGAGAGATATCACAAGTAGGCAGAGAAGCAGGCAGAGAGAGAGGAGGAAGCAGGCTCCCCGCTGAGCAGAGAGTCCAATGTGGGCTTCGATCCCAGGACCCTGAGATCATGACCTGAGCCAAAGGCGGAATCTTAACCCACTGAGCCACCCAGGTGCCCCAGGAGTTCCTTTTTAATGCTGAATAATATTCCATTATGTGGATATGCCTTATCTACTCACTTGTTGAGTGGACATTCGAGTTGATTTCAGTTTTTTACTACTCTGAGTAAGGTTGCTATGAACATTCATACACGAGTCTTTGTGTGAATGTATGATTTTATTTCCCTTTATCAATAATTAGGAACAGGATATGTGGGACATAGGGCTGTTGTAGGTGTAAGTTTTTGAGAAAGTCGTTTTTTTTTTTTAAGGATTTTATTTATTTATTTATTTGAGAGAGAGAGGGACAGCATGAGCAGTGGGAGGGGCAGAGGGAGAGAGAGAAAAAGAGAGAGAATCTCAAGCAGACTCCGACCTGAGCTTGGATCAACCATGGGCTCGATCTCAGGACCCTGAGATCAAGGCTTAAGCCAAAATCAAGAGTCAGATGCTTAACCAACTGACCCACCAAGGTGCCCCATAGTTTTTTGTTTTGTTTTGTTTTGTTTTTTTAAAGAGTTCATTATTTATTTATTTATTTGACACAGAGAGAGAGATCACAAGTAGGCAGAGACAGGCAGAGAGAGAGGAGGAAGCAGGCTCCCCGCTGAGCAGAGAGCCCGATGTGGGGCTCTATCCCAGGAGCCTGGTATCATGACCTGATCTGAAGGCAGAGGCTTAACCCACTGAGCCACCCAGGCTCTCCTGTTTTGTTTTTAAAGTAGATGCATGATATACATTCTTTTTAAAAAAATTTATTTATTTACTTATTTTAGAGAGAAAGAAATTATGCACGTACAAGTTTGGGGGGGTGCAGAGGGAGAGGGAGAGAGAGAATCTCAAGCAGACTCTGTGCTGACTGTGGAGCCAGAAGTGGGGCTTGATCCCAGACCTGAGATCATGACCTGAGCAAAAGTCAAGAGTCTGATGCTTAATGCTCTGGGCCACCCAGGCACCCTTAAGTTTTGTTTTGTTTTCCAAAGTAGGTGCAGAATATACATTCTCATTAACAGTGTATGAGAGTTTTACCTGCTCCCAAACGTTGTTGAAATTGGTAAGATTGAACTTTGTTCTTTTAAATTTACCCAGTCTTAAAACAAACAAACAAACAAACAAACAAACGCCATTTCAATGATTGCACAGTGGTATCTCATTGTGGCTTAATTTGTATTTTCCTGATGACTCAAGAGGTTGATCATCTTCTCATGTGCTTATTGCCATTCTTTGTTAAAGTATTTCTTTCTTCAAATAATTTGCAAATTTTTTAAAAAAGATTTTATTTATTTATTAGAGAGAGAGTGAGTGAGAGAGCATGAGAGAGGAGAAGGTCAGAGGGAGAAGAAGACTCCCTGTGGAGCTGGAAGCCTGATGTGGGACTCGATCCCAGGACTCCAGGATCATGACCTGAGCTGAAAGCAGTTGCTTAACCAACTGAGCCACCCAGGTGCCCTAATTTGCAAATTTTTAACCAAGTTTTTTCTTTTGTCTTCTTCTTAAAAAATTATGAGGTGTCTTCAAATATTCTCAACACAAGTCATTTGTCAGATATATGTACCTTGCACCCCTCTTTCCCTTGGTCTTGTTTTCCCTGGTTTCTACTATCCATGATTAACAGCAGTCCCAGGCTGACACTCCTCCTTCTCATGCGACATCAGGCCTCAGGTAGCCTCACACTACGTCACTGTGCGTCATTCCCCTGCCTGTCTCATCACGTAGGCATCTTAACCATCTCACATCATCACAACAAGGGTGAGTATAATACAGTTAGATTTTATGAGCAAGAGAGAGCGCAGTCACATAACTTTTATTACTGCCCCGTTTTATGAGTAGTATTAATCTCTTACTGTGCCCAATTTGTAAATTAAACTTTATCATAGGTAGGTATGTATAATAAAACACATCCTGTATATAGGATTCAGTACTCTCTGTGGTTTCAGGCATCCGCTAGCTGTCTTGGAACGTATTCCCTGTGGATGAGGAGAGAACTACTGTGTTACAGATATTTTCTCCCATTTAGCGGTTTGCTTTTAATTTTATTAGTGATGTCTTTAGGAGAGCAAAATATTTTCACTTTTATATAATTTGTGTATATATGTATATAATTTTTTTTCTTTTATGATTCATGCATTTGGTCTTAACCTTAGATCTTTGCCTATCCCAAAGCCACAAAGATGTTTCTCCTCTTTTCTACTGGAAGTTGAATAGCTTTAGTATTTACCTTTAGTTCTATGACCTGTTTTGAGTTAATCTGTGTATCTGACATGATCTAGGGCCTACATTCCTTTCTTTTAGCATATGGCTCTTCACTTGTTCCAGCACCATTTGCTGAAAAGGCTTTCCTTTGACCATTTGTTGAAAAGGCTTTCCTTTGACAACTTTGTAAAAAATCTGTTCTGTGTGATTCTGATCTCTGTTTCATTGATCTATATGCCTCTGCTTTCACTAACAATACACTGTCTCGGTTACTATAGTTTTATTACAAGTCTGAAAAACAAGTAGTGTAAGCCCTCCAATTTTGTCCTCTTTTAAAATTGCTTGGCAATCCTTGGTTACTTATACTTCAACATAAATTTTTAAATCAACTTGTCAATTTCTACTAAACAAACAAGCAAAAACCCCCAAACCCTGCTGCATTGTACATAGGATTGCATTTAACCTGTCGCTATATCTGGGGGGTAATGACATCTTAATGATATTGAGTCTTGAAGTCCACCAACATGGCATATCATTCCATTTATTTAGGCTTTCTTAAATTTCTCTTAGCAGTTTTGTGCTGTTTTCATAAAAAAAAATCTTGTACGCCTCTTGTTAAACTTACTAAGTAGTTTCTTGCACTCTTGTAAATGGAATTATTTTTGAAATTTCATTTTTCATGTGTGTGCTGCTTCTATATAGAAATGCAGTTACCTTTCATATATTAATTAACCTTTTATCTTTCAACCATGCCAAAGTTACTTATTCTTCCAGTTGTTTTGCAGATTCTTTGTGATTATTTTTCTAAATGATCATATCACCTGCAAACAAACATTTCCTTTCCAGTCTTTACGCCTTTTCCTTTTTCTTACCATATAGAAATGGCTAGAGCAAGGATGTTTCTCAGAGTTTGATTTCCAGCAGTTTGACTATTAGCATAGGCCTTTTCCCCCAGTATTTATCCCATTCAGTGTTTTCTGAGCTTTGTGAGTTTGCTAGCTTATGACTTTCTTATACCAAATTTGGTTAAGTCTCAGTCTTTCTTTTACTCTCTCTTTCTCCTTTCCTTTCCTTTTCTTTCTTTCTTTCTTTCTTTCTTTCTTTCTTTCTTTCTTTCTTTCTTTCTTTCTTTCTTTCTTCTTTCTTTCTTTCTCTCTCTCTCTCTTTTTCTTTCCTTCCTTCCTTCCTTTCTTTTTTTTCTTTCTTTCTCTCTCTCTCCTCCCTTCCTTACTTCCCTCTTTTTTCCTTCCTTCCTTCCTTGTTCTCTCTCCTTTTTTTTCCTTTCCTTCCCTCCCTCCCTTCCTTCCTTCCTTCCTTCCTTCCTTCCTCCTTCTTCCTTCCTTCCTTCCTGTCTTTCTTTTTTTTCTTTCTTTCTCTATCTCCCTCCCACCCTCCCTCCCTCCCTTCCTTACTTCCCTCTCTTTTCCTTCCTTCCTTCCTTGTTCTCTCTCCTTGCCTTCTGCAACTCCACTTATCTTATTTAGAGCTTTTGATATGACCGCATAGATCCCTTAGGTGCTGTTAAATATTTTTCAGTATTTCTTCTCTCATGTCTTCAGATTAGAGCATTTTATTAATCCATCTACAAGGTCAATGGCTGTTTCTTCTATTATCTCTCCTAAGCCTATCCAGTGATTTTTTTTAACTTTATGTAGTTGTTCTATTTTTCAATTCTAAAATCTTGATTAGCTTCGTGTGTGTGTGATTTTTCTGCTAATAATCTTTGTATTTTTTTATTCGTTATAGTCATCTTTTTCTTTACCCTTGTGAGCACAGTTACAGTAGTTGTGTTAAAATCTTCATCTATCGGGCTGTCTCAGATGTCCTGAGCAGGGACTCCAATCCCAGTCGTTTCTTCTTCCCTTCACTGTGCTGCATATAATTCACCCTGTGTGTGTGGTTTAGAGGTCAACCAGAGATGTGCACAAGGTTTACACACAGATTATGAGACCCTCTCTGGATCTCTTCTTCTTTGGATTCTTCCTTCCCTTCCTGGTGGCAGGAGTTGATCTTTGAATCCTGTGCATGAACATTGCAGTTTTTCTTGCCATTTTAGGTGCCCTGAGCCAGACTGAAATTATGACTACACTCAGGATAAAGCTTGAAACTTGAGAAATTCCTTTCCAAGCATACCTGCTTGATTTACTTTCCAGAGCGCTCAGGTGTTTTTGTTTGTCTGTTTGTTTTGCATTTTGTCTAAAATTTATTGCTATCTGGAGGAGAGTAGGTCTGTTCATATCTTACTCCTCCAGTCTATAAGCAGAAACTCCCCTATATTTAATAGTAAATCCATATTTACAAATTTATGATTTTTACCCCTATTCTTAAAATTAGTATTGGATACAAGTATTTTCTATGTATCTCATTATCATCATGCCCCCTTTAATGTTCCAGCATAATTAACCATTCCCTTCAAGTTGGGCATTATTTTCCACTTTCCTGTATTTATAAATAACATTGTATTGAGAGTAATGCTACATAAAACCTTTCCTATATTTAGGATGGTCTCCTTAGGGTGAATTCCCAGAAGTGGGTCAAAAAGGATGCATATTTTTTTAAGGCTCTTTTTTATATTGCCAAATTGCTTCCCAAAAGTGCCATATAAATTTGTACTGCTTGCAACAATTTAAGAAAATGATTATTTCATAAAACCTTTGCCAGTACTGGATATTATTAAACCAAGAAATAACACTTGTATTTCAAAAGGTGAAAAATTATAACCAAGAATATATGAACACACATACATGTGATATTTTAATGTCAGAGAATAGATATTTTTCTGGTTCTATGACCAGAGACTTTAAAATGAAATAGATGTATTACAGGGTGGAGGACTCTAAAAAATGAAATTCTGAGCAAATAATCACAGAGAATTACAATGAGGGAGGAATTTGGGAAGCATAGAGAGAGAAAATATATTTGCACAGGAAACTCAAAGATGACAAGCAGGCCAAAAATGCATAAAAGTTTAGCCCAAACTTATGAAAATACTTCCAGAAAGGCTGAGCTTTCAAATTTGTCAGTTCATGGTGGGAAATTTTGAGAAAAAACAAAAAACAAAAAGCAAAAAAAATAAAAAGAAGAAAAGAAAGAAAGAAAACAAGCTTTTAAAATTGCCTTTGGAACAATAAGAACAAGCAAATAATTGTCCCATTTCATGAAACAACTGAAACCTTATTACCAGATAAAAGTATAAAACTAAATTCATTCTGAATCTGTCAGATCTGTCATTTACATCAAGGAAAAATCTGAAAAGTAGAAAAGGGAAAAGAAATATATTTCATAAGAAATGCAACTCCAATGTACAGAGGAAGTACTGAGTGTTTACTTGAAGTGTCTGCCTCAATTTCAGTCCCTAGACTCAAGCAAATTACTTTCCCAGGGCTAATGTGAGTTGACGGTATGTGTTTAATCACAGAGTAGTTATATTCATAGAGGAATCAAGGGTAAGTCGAGAGGCTTCCACAGTTTTTTCATAATTTGAAGGACAAATCATATCCTCCTTTCAAATAGGTGGTGAAGCACTTTTGAAACTTGATCTTGATTCTCAACAATGATAAGGTCAGTTGGTCAAATTCACATAGTGAGCATGGGTGGAAGGAAGCTGGAAGCTCAGGGAGCCATTGTGGGTTCACTAAGAGTAAATCATGGCAAGCAAACTACATTTCTACTTTGGGTTGCTTTGTGGTGCAGGTAGATCAGGGAGATAGGCACGGGATATCTGAATGTCAGCAAGCTATTTGTCAAAGCTTCTCATAGGTGTATTGATTTTTTTATATGTCTTTATCTGAATAGTCTATCATCCCAATTAAGTGCAAGCTTTGTGAGAACGTAATATTTCTGTCTTACTCCCCGGTGCATACACTTTCTGGCATATTATAAGCTCCCAACAGATATTTATTGAATTAACAGTATTTTGTTGCTGTTGTTTCCAAAGGAGGAAATTGTGGAGTGTTTGATAGTATAGTCAGATTGTTCACTTTTATTCAATTACTTGGTCCCAAAGAGCTTTCATTAAGGGACTGATGTCAATCCTAGCGAGTTCTCTAACTATAAGCTACCACATTCTGTTCTTCATCTAGTTCTCTTCAACACCAGTCTCCTTGCCTTACATCAGGAAAGACTTGGCATCAGATACCAACAATAGCAAGAACCACAAAAATAGCCTTCCCCACCCACCCTTCCTCCCTTCTGGCTCTGTGGCCTTTCCCAAGACAAATCATCCCTACAAACATCAATTTCTTAATATTTAAAACAAAGGTATCAGCATCAATTTGTAGTAGATGCTCGACAGGAGGCAGACACTCAGTCACTATTCATTCCTTTTCTTATCTCCTGTTCCTTTTCATATTTATCCAGTTCAATGAGGGTGTGTCTAGTCAAGGAATAGTGAAAACATGAGATCACAGGACTTGGAAGAAGAAATATCTTGAGATGCTAGGACGAAAGGGCCAAAATATACAGACACATTTGGTAGTATAAACGTTCTTTGCTTTGGTTTAGAAGAAATCAATTCTACAAATACATGATGGGAAAGACCAGATTTATTTGCAGTGCATGGGAACAAAGAACTGAGAGAATACTGAGTACAAGTCAGCTGCCAGTAAAGCGGGGGCCAGTCCTGGGCTGCATTATTATAAAACGTGTGTTCAGAGAAATGGAGGCGGAAGTCCATTTCTGCTCTGGGTGGGTCAGAGCACACCTGGATTGTCATGCATAGGTCTAGACATCACAAATCAAAAAGGACTTGAGCACCCTGGAGTATGTTGAAAAGAATATGACAAAACAAATTTGAAATCTGAGATGCATATCAAAAGCACTAAGACTGGAAAACTGTGATGTAACACCCGTATTATAGAGTGAAATAATCACCCTTGTATGTAGCCGATCAGAGTGGAATTGGTCTCACCTTCTTGGAGGACATCTTGATGGTATGGACCAAAACTTTAAATATGTCAATACCCTTCGTCCCAGCTATTTATCTTTTTACTCTCAAGAAAATTCTACACATGGATGCACAGGAATGTGTAGAAAGATTTATCTTTAGGAACATGTGGTGCAGTATTATAGTGAAAAATTGGAAACAATATAAAATTCAAACAATAGGGAATTGATGAAGTGCATGATGATACATTGGTGTAATGGAATATATTGCAGACATTAAATGATACAGCATTCAGTACTTAATGACATGAAAGGATGTATGTGACATGTTTTATGTAGCTTCATTTTAATTCCGTAAGCAATCGCAATTCATTTTCAAGAAAAAAGGAAAATAAGAAAGGTCAACAAAAAGAAGGAAAACTCAGTATTCAGAGAAACTCACTGTGAATACGTTGGTGGATAAAGGTGTAGATATGTGTTCAGATGAAGATACTGGTATACACCCGCACCTAGATAGAGATTAGATGTGTGTATATACAGACATACATGATATATATAATTTATATAATGTCAGGAGAGCTAAGCATATAGCTAGATCCTAACATGTATTTCTTTTCTTTTTTTTAAAGTATTAACTAACACTACTTTAATAATCATATTGCAATATATCAATATATCACACCAACACACTGAACACCTCAGATGCCTATAACTAACATGTATTTCTGATATAAATGAATGAGTTAATTTAAGCTTAGATATTTTTAAACAAAACTCACAAGATGTACTCATGTTATAAGACAACAAAGTCTAGTTGTGAAAACATATGCATATAAGTTCATAGTTAAAAACTAGAAATAAGGGAAATCCGTTGGGAAGGAGAGTTATTAGCTTGATTATTATTTTCCTTGTTGTGTCTTCTAATTTGTTTTTTTCTAATTTTCTACAATATGTATGCATTGACTTTAGAACCCCAGAACAGTCATTGTTTTTGTAAAACATATGATGTAAGGAACGGCTGAAGGCATTAGGAGGGATATTTAGCTTGGAGAGAAATATCACACAGTTGAAGGTCCATCATTTGGAGTTATGGAATAGCCTGAGCCTGTAATTCCCAAAGGTAGACACAGTCTAGAGGGTGGAAATTACAGGGAACTTGATTCTTGGCCAACCTCACAGTCTGTTCTGCCATCTATGAACTGTGTGGCCTTGAACAAGTCGCTTGTGGTATCCCTGACCTGAAGTCTCCTCATATTGCAAATGGGGGTAGCAATGCCTATCTCCTCCAGTTATTGTGAGGGCCAAAGAAGCTGCCTACCGTTGCAGGGAAGCCAGTAAAGGTGTTAAGCATTCTGTGATACTTGCTAGGTGTTAATGTTTTTTCCAGGAATACAGCATGTTGGTAACAGGACAGGCTCGGACCTGGGTCTCTGGACACCCAGTTCATCTTTAGGGCTTAGGGCTGCCATGTGGTGACAGGTAGGAAGGAATGTGGCTATTTTTGTAACACTGGACAAGGGGAGTGTTCTGGTTACCTCTTGCTGCATAAAATATCACTCTAAACTTAGTGCCTTAAGACAACAACAACCCTATGCTCATGTTATTTAGGAGTCAGGAATCCATAAATGACAAAGGGAAGACAGAGGGGTTGTCCCAGCTCCACAAGGACTGGGACTCAGCTGGGTCAATAGTCCCAACATCTGTGGGTGACCCCGGGATTCGGAGGGTATGGGGTGGGGGTCATCTGGAAACTTCTCTCCCAGCTCAGCTGAGACTGTTGGTGGCACCACTTACATGGGACCCCTTCATGTGGTTAAGGCCTCTCACGGTGCAGGGGCAGGTTTCCAACAAGGAGGTAAACATCTGAAAGTCAGTGTTTCAAGAAAGCCAGGCAGAAGCTGGCTTTTTTATGACCCATTCCTAGTGCAGAGTCACTTCCTCGGCCAACTCTTTATTAAAAAACACATCCTTTAAAGAAGATGTGGTATATATATATACACACACACACACACACACACACACACACACACACAATGGAATACTATGCAGCCATCAAAAGAAATGAAATCTTGCCATTTGCAACAACGTGGATGGAACTAGAGGGTATTATGCTTAGTGAAATAAGTCAATCGGAGAAAGACAATTATCATATGATCTCCCTGATATGAGGAAATGGAGATGCAACATGGGGGGATTGGGGGGTAGGAAAAGAATAAATGAAACAAGATGGGATCGGGAGGGAAACAAACCATAAGAGACTCTTAATGTCACAAAACAAACTGAGGGTTGCCAGGGGGAGGTGGGGAGGGGAAGGGTGGTTGGGTTATGGACATTGGGGAGGGTATGTGCTATGGTGAGTGCTGTGGAGTGTGTAAACCCCATGATTCATAGACCTGTACCCCTGGGGCTAATAATACATTATGTGTTTATTAAAAAATTTAAAAATTATGTTAAAAAAAAACATATCCTTAAGACAGCCCAGATTCAAGGGGAGGCAAAGCAGTGTCCACCTTTGATAGTGGGTACCAAAGGCCGGAGAGAGTGTGGGGCCAGAGATTCTGTGACTGGCATCTTGGCAAAATCCAGGCTCCCACAGGGAACAATGGGATGTCCTTGAAGACAAAGCTTTACTTTCGTGAGGGACTAAGTTAAGTTTGACTGGGGAGCTTCTCTCCTGCCTAGATATTCCTTTGGGCCAAAATTTGGAGACAAATTGAGAAATTTCATTCTTAGGTGATGGGTTGATTACCTCTGGGATGGCCATATTACTCTCAAGTTTGAGTGAAGAATGAGCTTACAATGCAGCAGTAAAACCATTTATTAAAAAAGAAAATAAACATAACTTTTATTAAGTGTTTCTTAAAATTACCCAGCATTACATTCTCATAGGAGAAAAATTCTAAAATGCAGGAGAACAACAATAAGAAAAACATTTTAAATACCCCAGATCTTAACTACTCAGAGAATAACCACTGAAGCACTTTAATATATTTCTTTCAGTATCTTTTTCTGCATAAGTGTATGTATATGCATACATTTATATACTTCAGTGGGTATGTATTTTTCATACAGAATAGGGATTTTTTTATATTGAATAGTTTTACGGTATGATTTTGAAATTCAGTTTATCATAAAGTTTATAATAAAGTTTATAATAAAGACATAAGTCAATCTGAGATGTTTATGATCTAGAATTCCAGATCTAGAATTCTAGATCATAAACATCTCAGATTGATTTGTCTTTATTTTTTTTAATTAAAAATTTTAAATTAATATATTTAAATTAATATATTTTTTATTACGCACACTCCGTGGAATCCACACTAAATATCAGCAAAATGTGTATAAATTTACACACGTGGAATCTCTCCTTGAATTCTTTGCTGTATGTTTTTTCATTCAATGATATATCATGGAGAGGTCTACACGTCAATAAATATACATTTATGTCACTGTATTTAACAGCCTCATGTAAGTCTATTTTAAGAGTATACCATTTTTTTAAAATCAGTCCCCTAAAAATGAGCCTCTAGGTCATTTCCATTTTTTTCTGAAATAATTAACTATCATGTTTAATTATGCTTTACCATAAGGATTTTATTAACCATAATGATCAATTTTAAAAATTCAACGTGAATCCCAAGAATATTTCCCAGTCCGCCTTCCCGGGGGCATCAGGTAAACCAGAGTTGGAATCCGGCTCCTTCCACTTGCTGGCTGTGTGACTGCAGATGAGGAGCACCGTGTCCTCAGCTTCTGTCTGGCACATTTGGAAGGATAGGGATGGGGTACTCACCTCTGGGCCAAGTGCCTGGCCTATAGCAACGCCCCGTGACAGGTAGCAGTTGTGGTCAGAGCCTCTTCAAGTGGGAGATGCGTATGAACATCTGTGGTCTAGCCCTAGAGCTCAAAGCAATTGTGAGTTGTGTGGTTTAGGGGGTGTGGGAAGTTTTAGCCGCCTTTGTCTTCTTCCCACAACTGGCACCATTTGTATTCCCCGGACGGTTGGGGGTCAGATGGGTTTTTGCATTCCCAAGCTACATATTTCTCGATCTGGTGCAGTTCTGGGCAATCTAAAAATGCAATATCACTGTCACCAGCTCGAGGAAGACACGGAGCCTGAATAATTTAACATGTCACCACCATCCATCATGATACCAAGAGCGCGGGAGATGGAGTGTGGAGGGGTGGGCCTCCCAGGGGCTGGCACAGCAGGCTTGTGGAAGGGCAGCACAGTGAGAGAAAGTAGCTATGCAACGAAGAGCAATGAGTTAATTCTCAAAGGGCCAGAAAAGACCAGGCACCCCCGATCCTGCTCTAGACTTTCCCATAATGTGACTTTCAATTGGTTCAAATGCCTTGATTTGCCCCAGAGCAAACTTACCATCAGGTCCTTTGTTTGCCATCAAATATCTCTCCCCTCTTGGGAAAGCCTCTAAATACCTCTGCATATCCTTCATTTATTTACCAGTAAAATTGAAATGATTCTTAAATAGAGAGGGCTTAGCCTCGTGCCTGGAATATCCTAATTGCTTCCTCCCCAGAAAGTAAGCTGCTGAAGTCAGGAAGGCTCTGTCTGCTGCATTCACTGTTGTATCCTCAGTATCTAGACACTGTTTAGCACAAAGTGGGCACACGGCCTGTAGTTGCCAGGTGAATGAATGAGGGAGTGTCATGGTTACTTGGGATGGCCCCTTGGGCCAGGGGTCGGAATGCCTCGATTCAGCCCTGGGCAGCATGGCTCTCTCAGTCCCCACTCTGTGTCCCATCATGCCTTCTCCCTGCCTCTCACTGCTCCCAGGTCCCCCATTCCACGGTTCTACCCCCAGTCTTGTGATGTTACAGAGGTCCTCTTTGTTTTAGCATTTTATTTGTTGGGGTAACATTCATACGCCATAAAATCAACCACGAACTATTTTGAAGTGCGTAAATCATTGTTGTTTCCCACACTGACAAGTTTGTGCAACCACCACCTGCGTCTGGTTCCGAGACATTTCCATCACCCCAAAAGGAAACTGTATATTCATGGGCAATCACTCTCCACTCTTCTCCTCCATAGACCCAGCCCAGGCAGCCATGGCTTTTGGTCTCAATGGATTTACTCATTTTGGATGTTTTGCATAAATAGAATCACGTGACCTTTTGCGTAAATAGAATACATGACCTTTTGTGTCTGGCTTCTTTCCCTTAGCAGGATGTCTGCAAGGTCCATCCATGTTTTGCAGGTGTCAGCATTCCTTTAGGGCTGAGTAACATTCCCTCAATATGCCCTCATGTGGATACACCACATTTAGTTTTTCCGTACACAAGCTGATGAACATTTGTGTTGTTTCTACCCTTTGGCTAGTGTAAATATTGCAGTTATCAACGTTCGTGTGCAGGGACGGGTTTATTTGAATGCTCTGTCTTCAGTTCTTTTAGGGCATGCCTATGGGCAGAACGGCTGGGCCCCGTGATGATCGTGGGGTCAGCTTCGTGAGGAGCTATCGGACCAGTTCTCACAGTGGCTGCACCATTTGGATCTCACCAGCAATGTAGGCGGGTTCCCGGTCCTCTAGAGCTTCTCTAACACTTGGTATTTTCTTGTTTTTCTGATGATGGCCCACCTCCTGGCTGTGTAATGATATCTCATTATGGCTTTGGTTTGCGTTTCCCTACAGACCAAGGACTCGTCTTTTCACGAGAGCACAGGGTTAGTGCATCAGACGAAAGTCACTCAAAGCTGGGGACTCCACCATTTGTCATTTGGGTGATCTCTGAGAAGCAACGTTGAGAACCTGCAGGTCGGCTGGCCCCACAATAAAATCGAGGCGATACTTCCCTCTCGGGCCCCTAGTGACATGTAGACAGGCTACTGCATCTGAAGTGCCCTAAGCAGTGCTCACCACACTAGAGAAGGGGCCTCGCCCATCTTCTTCAGGCTCCATTCCAGATGGTTCAGGACCAGAGGAACCGGGGGCCCATGGAACCAGGGCAAAGGAACTGCTGATTCGTCCCCTCTCCTCTCCTCTTGCCAGTCTCCGGCCCTTCTCACGTTCCCTCAGCCCTAAATGGAAAGACATGAGGAGTACTGTATAATTAATGGCTGCACTTTACTTCACTAAATCACCAATTTCATATTAAAATGCTAGCAGAGGGGGCCCTTTTCTATCTGTCTGAATCATCTCCAAGTTCATGTATAATTGGCCTGTGGCCCTTTTGGACTATATGGACGCCGAGAGGCTATAGGACTTGGGTGCCTGCCACCTCCCCAGGATGTCACAGAAAGCAGAGAATCCCCCCTCCCCCGTCCCCAGCAGCATTTCTTTTCTCCTGTGAAACTCAGGTAAACATCGAATGGATGAGGCCTGTGCCCTCACCCTCACTTTTTTGGTGTTTATGCTCTTTACACACATTCTGTCATTTTCCTCATAATGACCATGTAAGCTAAGGAGTATTGTCCCCCCCTTTTAAAGATGAACTCAGAGAGGGTAGGTGCTCACCCAAACTCACACAGCTAAGAAGCGAGACCTCAGATTAGGACTCAGGTATGACCCCAGCCCAGTATCGTCTTTCTACACAAGGGCATTACCGCCGTGGCTCATGGATGACACTCATGTAGAGACTTGCTGGACCCCTAGGGGCCTGAAGATATAGCTAATGGTTCTTGTCTTCTAGTGGAATCTGAGCTATCCCATTTCTAATGCACTTCACATTTTAAAAAAATATGCAATACTTTAGTGGGGTCTGTGACTTACTCATCTCTCTCTGTGCCCAGATCCCGGCCCTTAATTATGCTCTGTGATACCTGTGGTCCAGTGCGTCCTGAAGTGTGTTCCCTGATAGGCATTTGCTGCAGAGAGTCTGGATTGAGGGGTGCTGCACGCCAAAAACACAGACTGGATTTTGAAAACCTGTCATGAAAAAGATGTATAAAGTATTTTAATATGGATCATTTTGTGTTAATTACATATTAAAATGATAGGATTTTTTAGTATATTGGGTTAAATACAATATATTCTGAAAATTAATTTCACCTATTTGTTTTTTCCCATTCCTTTTTTTAAAAAAAATATTTATTTATTTATTTATTTGAGAGAATGAGTGCATGAGCATGAGCAGGGGAGGGGTACAGAGGGAGAGAGAAAGGAGGAGAATCTCAAGTAGACTCCCTGCTGAGTGTGAACCCAATGTGGGGCTTGATCTCACAACCCTGAGATCATGATCTGAGCTGAAATCAAGAGTCAGACGCTTAACCCACAGAGCCACCCAGGTGCCCCTGTTTTTTCCCCCTTCTCATGTGGCTGCTAGGACATTTAAAATGACATATGCAGCTTGCATTATACTTCTATTGGACGGGTTGGTGTAGCAGCAATTTCTCTTTTGAGTTTCAGTTTCCACTCTGGAAATGGTAGCTTGGTACCTACAGGAAGGAGCTGAGGTCAAAAGCATGGGAGTGGAGAAGGACTGGAGAAGCCTTCATGGTAGTAAGGGGCATGATGTCCATGTGCTTGGGCATGTGGAATGGTGGAGACAGCCCTAAGATCTAGTTAAGCCTGGGGGCGCCTGGGTGGCTCAGTGGGTTAAGCCTCTGCCTTTGGCTTAGCTCATGATCTCAGGGTCCTGGGATCAAGCCCTGCATCAGGCTCTCTGCTCAGCAGGGAGCCTGCTTCCCCCTCTCTCTTTATGTCTACCTCTCTGCCTACTTGTGATCTGTCTGTCAAATAAATAAAGTTTCTAAAGAAAAAAAAAAAATCTAGCTAAGCCTGAATGGAGTTCCTACCAATAGTACAAGTACAGAGGTCCAAGCGAGGAGCTTCGAGAAGAGGAAAATGTTCACCTGCTAATCCTTGCAGGTGAAATCAAGCTTTTGCCACTGCTCTGCCTATGTGTGCACACACAGTGTCCCAGACTGTTTTAGCCACAAGGCTGGCTTTGCAGGGAAGCACACCCGATCCCGACTCCCGATCCCGACTCCGCTCCCTCGCTTCCCGCCTCACAGCAGCTCTGAGACGCAGCTTATTCCTGTGGAAGACAAGGCACGTAATGCCTTCCTTACAGGCGTGGCTGTGGCCATTCAGCGGTCTGTCTGCGTATTTTATTGTGCGCGGGTTTAGAGACCAAGGGAATAGACTCTACAGCCGTTGCCAGGACGTGAATTGTGGTTCTGCTACTGACAAGCTGTGTGACCCTGGGCAAATTACTTAATTTCCTCGTGTCTTCATTTCCTCATCCATTAAAAAGAGAATAAAAGTAGTAACCTCCTTCTTAGGGTTATTTAAGGATTAAGCAAGTCGGTACATGTAAGGGTCACAACGGTGCCTGGCAAAGAGGGTGTTAGGTGATGGTGAGCTTTTCTTTTTTTTTTTTTTTTTTAATTGTGTTTGAAATATCTGGTGACTTTCTCTCACCCCAGCTAGACTGTCCCAGGAGGGAAAGGATCGTGTCTGAGTCCTGCCTGTCATGTTCACCACGGCAGGAGCATAGTAGGTCATTTGTTTGGGAGAGGAAGGAAAACGAGAAAGTGGGGGAGAAAAGATTTCCTTGGAATGTTTTAAATAAGAGAGGGTGGTGGGGGTTGAAGGAGACGTGGGGTCTTAGATCCTGATAGGGACAGAACCTCCCCTTTTTCTCTGCTGCCCAGAACATAGTAGGAAGAATGACAGATGCTCTCTGTACATAAAGTAACGATTTTATCCAATGCCTTCATTTTCCCCTTGGCCAAGAATTATGTGTAGATGAACAAAAATCCTCTCTTCCTCCTTCCTCTCCTTTCCTCCCTCCCTAGTTCCATTTCCTTCCTTCCTTCCCTCCCTCCTTCCTTCCTTCTTACCTTCTCCCTCACTTCCTCCTTTCCCTCCCCTCCCCTTCCCTCCTCTCCCCCCTCCTTCTCTTTCCTTTTTCCCATAACAGTAGAATATGTTAATGGAAGTTTAAAAAGCCCTCCTGACCTTGGAGACCTTTGCTCTTTCCCTGTTTCCAGAATGTCCATGGGGCCTCTGCCAACTCCACTTCAGAGCCGAACCTTTAAAGGAAGGGCTGCATTTAGTAGAATCTGGAGTCTCCTCCTGTCTCCAGGCCCTACCCTTAATTGCTGGAGGTTGGGGGTGTTTATATATGGGGGTGTATATATATGGGGGACAGGGACAGGCCAAAGACACCTTCCAGCACAAAGATCAGACATTGTTGTCTCCTGTACTCTCCCATCTATGACAACATACTGTCTCAGGGAAGGGAGAGGGCAGATATTAATCTTTCCATGTGACAGAGCATTACTTTGAGAGGCAGTGTCAAAAATGGTTAAAAATTTGAACCTGGCTGTTGGTCACATGTGGATACTGAGTCCAACTTCACTCATTATTAGCAAATCACTTTTGTTTTCTGAAACATGGTTGTTTCATCTATAAAATGGGCCACAGTATACTTCCCTCCAAGGGTTTGAGTTCGGAATGGGAGGGTGAGAACTTGGTGCCCTGATGCTGAAAGGACAGCCTGCCCCCCCTGAAGTTCCCTCTTGAGTTATTTCCAGGAAAGCACTTTGCATCCTAGAAAGCTCAAATGTGGAGCTGGGCAGACTAGTCCTGAATCCCAGTTTTGGGACTCATCAGCTGTGTGACTCTGCCCATGCGTGTCTTTGTGTCTTTATTATCTAGGTTGTTAATTGCACTTTTGCTCTGAGGATATCCTGATGAGGATTGTAGGCAGTAATGCATCGGCATCTTCTAGGCACATAGCACATCGCTCCACATGCTGCTGGAATGAAAGAATGAGGGCACAATGACCATACTGCAGGCAGAGTGTCTGCACGTGGGATTTCTGTAGACTGAATGCCCTCCCAGAGAAATGGCATAGGGAACTCGTCTTTGAGTTGAGCCATGTTTCCCGCTGATCTGTTTGTCGTTTCCTTGGGTAGAATTTTTAATCAGGTAATAGGTTTGTATGGTGCTTGATTCAGAAGATACAAAATATTTGGGGTGGAGAGTGGTCTCCCTCTATGCCCTGCCTTCAACTACTTCTTCATCCAGCATATCGGCTTCTGCTGTGAGTCTCCTCCCAGACAGAGGCTATGGATGTCGACGTCGGTGTCCGAAGATCCGTACCCAAACCAAAGGCCCCCGTTTCCCTGCCCATGATGCGCCCCCACCATGCTCTGAAGCTCTCCCTGCACTGTCTCCTCTCCAGGGCCAAGACTTTACCAATGCTTTAATCCCTCTCTTCCCACATTCTGTGCTTTTTCATTAACAATAAATAAATAAATAAATGCACAGAGAAAATTAAAAAATATATATCTGTATTCCTCTCTGCAGAATTAACCGCTCTTCATATTTTGGCATATTTCTTTCTGGCCTCTTATCTTGATCATTTTTGGAATCCACTGTTCATCGTGTGTCAATGCGTCACCCGTGGCCCCACATTCGTGAGTGTGTCTCTGAAACCCGTCACTCCCCTCTCTTCTTTCCCATCCTCACTGCCCCCTGCCTTACCCAGACCCTCATGCCTCTTACCAAGGGATCCCTGAGCCTCACAGCTTCCTGCCCTTGGCGGCACCCACTCTGAGGCATGCATGCCGTTGTCATGTCCTTCACGTCGAATGTGACTAACGAATGCATCCTCTTGCCCTGGGACCCTTTGTGATGCCCAAAAGCCGACCTCCGTGTGGCACTGGAGCTTCTATCATGAGGCTCCCATGATCCTTCCCGCCATCTCTCCACCTGCTGTTCCCCCACCCCTCCCTGGCCCACACTCCCCTTCCCCCCGGGGGTTGCTCAACTCTTACCTTTCCCTGGAACTCCATTCTCTGCCACTGTAGCCCCATTCATCCTTCCAGCCCTGACTTAAATCCCCCTTCCTCCATAAAACCTTCTCAGGTCCTCTGTGTTGGGATGGATTGCTCTCCCCCATATTCTCAGCATCTCATTGTGGGGAAAAACATAACCATGAATTAGGTTAAAGCCTCCTTAGGATCCCATTTGTCTCCTGGACTAGCTTATGATCTGCCGGCTGGCAAGAACTGGGCTGTATCTATCTTTGTACCTCCAGTGTCTGGCTCTTGGCTTGGCATCCAGGAAGCACTTGCTTGAAATGTATGTGAAATTAAGTTGCCCGAAGTGTTTTCTTAGAGGCAGGCTCATCATTACTAAGTGACAATATAGCTATCAGTTAGTTAAGACCCACCACAAACCAGGTATTTTATGTATCCTATCTCCTTTCATCTTCATGGAAACCCTACAAGGTCAATAGTTATTGTCCCCATTTTATTGAGAGAACCCAGGGCTCAGAAAAAGAAGGCGTCCCCTCAAGGTCACAGAGCTCACGGCTGCCAGGTCATGGTTAGAACCCAGATCTGCCTCACTGCAGAGCCCCGCCTCCGTCCATAAATCATGCTAGCTCCTGTGTCACTTGGGACTTACAGAAAGAAGCCTGCGGATGGGGCTGCTGATCTTTGGGTCAGATGAGGAATTTAACAGGCTCCAGGAGGCTTACGTGACTAATGGGTTGCTCTTCCTTTCAGGGGGAATCAGCTTTGGGAGAACCAAGGGGACTTCCGGTTCAGAGGCCGACGACGAAACGCAGCTGACCTTCTATACGGAGCAGTACAGGAGTCGTCGCCGCAGCAAAGGTAAGGAGTCCTTTGGAAGGTTCCAGAACCAGTGTTTGTAGGAGGAAAGCCTGGAAAGCAGACTCCGTGCTCCGTGACAAATCTCAGCTTGTCTTCGACCCGTCCCTATGCGGTTAACACAGCCTGGCATCCGAAACCCCCGCTAGACTTGCGTTGGTCGTTTATGGGCTCCCCTTCCGTTCTTTATTTGCTCTCCGTCCTACCTCCTTCCTCAAAGGATTTGGGGAAGATTTTTTTAAGTTTATGCAGTGAAAGAAAAAAAAAAAATCCAGCACCGGAATGAAGTAAAGGAATCAGATGGAAAGCAAAATAAGAATAAGGAAAATGATTCAAACCCAGGTTGGATTGATGCAGGGTGATCTCTGGCGTACTGTGGTGCATAGTTCTTAGAAGGGGCTGGCCATTTCATGCAGAGCTTTAACAGTCAGCGTGCAAAGGGAAATGGGCTCAGCGGTAAAACGTGCAGTGCCTATGGGATAGAAGCATTTGTTCAGGAAAACTCTTCTTACCGGCCACCAAGACCAGAGGGCAAGTTCTCTAGTTGGTTCCTCTAAAGGGGACTCCTTTTGACTTTCGTGAGAGTGTCTTCACCAGGTGAAATCCGTATCCTTCGCTCTCACACTGACCCTGAAGGTAAGGAGGCATCAGAAGTGGACCAGGACTCCTTAAAGGGCTACGCCTTGGGGCTGAGGTCCACAGTTCTCTGATGATCGTGCATACTCCGAAGGGAGAATAGAGCATATTTCAGGCAATCACCTGTGAATGTCATTGCTCTTCCCTGAGTATGGATGGGGAAACAGCTAGTTCAAGGTTGCAGTCTTGGAAGGGAACGGGGAGTGGGAGGTGGGGGGTAAAACATGTATTCCATGTCAGTGATTATCGAGGGCTCTGAGGGCTTAGACCAGGGCCCAGAAAGAAGTCAGGGTCCTCTGGCAAACATGAAGGCAACTCACAAAGACACGTGGCCCTCTCACCTCTGCATAGAGCAGGCTGAAGAAGTTCCTGGGGTAGGGAAGAGGGAAAGAATTGCTCCTATAGAACACTTCTGCGTGTGTTCCACACATGCATGGTGGACATTTAAAGGGCATCGGTCACATAGCTGCCCTGGGCCACTTTTGGTCTTGGGCAAATTATCTAACTCACCTACACCTCAATTTTATCATCTGTGAAATGGGCCTCATAATCGCCTCATATACTCAGGGATGAATTTTGGTTAAGTTATATAAAAAGTTTGTGATGGGGGTACCTGGGTGGCTCAGTCCGTCGAGCGTCCAACTCTTGGTTTCAGCTCAGGTCCTGATCTCAGGGCTCTGGGATTGAGCCCTGTGTGGGGCTCTGTGCTCAGCAGGGAGTCGGCTTGGGGACTCTCTCCCTTCACTCCTCTCCCTACTCTCTTATGTGCTCGCTCTCTCTCTCTCTTAAATAAATAAATAAATCTTTTTAAAAAATTGTCAGGGCACCAGGTACATGCTAAGGGCAAATAAAATAGACCTTAGGAATGCCAATTCAGTTCTCGTGTGGGTTTCCCTATGTCCCCACTTCTGGCACCTTTCACTGAAAAGGCCCTGTGTAGGGAGTAGCTCTTACGACCCATCACCTGGGAAAGTTCTGCAGCCTCTACAGTGATTGCAATAATCGGGCCTGCCTCTCCCTCCTCCCCCAGCCTTGGCTCTCTGGTATCTGCTGCGTTGATTTCGAAGTTGGTGATGGATGATTCTTGACCGGTCTTCTCCCTCCCCCAGTCCAGCAGCCAGAATTAGAGCTGGGGAAGTTGGTAGGTCTCCTCTGCAGGACTGCGCTGTTACAGCTAATTGGAAAAACATCCATCACGGAGCATGCCCCTCGTAAATCGGAACTAAACTTTGAAAAGAAAAGCAAAAGCAAGCCCCAGGACTCAAGATAAACGGTTTGCCCTGATGCCTCCAAAGGCTGCAGAAGGCCAGGCTGTGCTTCTGGCTGAGTGGTGGGGGAAGGCAGGGCTGTGATGCATCCCCTCCCTCCTGCACTTCCCCCGCTCCCCCCTCCCAGCTCTCCTGCTAGCTGAGTGCTGCCGCTTTGTCCCTCTGGTTGCCCACTAGTGCTGAGTCCTTCTCCCTCTGCCTCTGGTTCCAGCCATGTCTTCCTCTTCCTTCTCAGGACCCTGGGATGCTTGCTGGCCTGCTTGTTTCATCCACATGTTCTTGTTCCTGTTCTTGTCCTCTCCTTTTCCTCTCTCCTAACCCCTCTCTCCTGCATCATGGCTTTCTTCTCTTCATTCTTCTCTTTCCTTTGTTCTCTTCTACATTCGCTATTTCTTCCTGTCTCCTTATTACCTTTGTCTCTCGTCCCCCTTTCCTACCACTCTCCTCTTCTCTCCAACTATTTCCTGGTGGATCCTTCCTTCCTTCCCTGACTCCTCCCTCCCTCCCTCCTTCCCTCACTTACTTCAAATATTTGTCAAGCACCAACCCTGTGTCTGACACTCTTCTAGGCATTGGGGACACAAATAAAACAACAGTTTTTAAAAGACCTATCCTCGTGGAGCTTGCATTGTATCAAAATATAAATACGTTAAAGGGGGACAGATGCTCAGGAAGAAGACCGGAGCAGGGAAGGGAATTGAGGGAGTCCAAAGGAGCTGCCGGTTTCAGTGCCCTTCGCGTACATTCCTCTGCCCTCTTCTCAAGGTCACGGGAAAGCCTTCCCGACACTGTGTGTGGTAGCATCACTGTTATCGGTTCTGCTGGTGCTCGGGTTCCTGGTGCAGCACAGTGACTCCCGGGCCCCGTGCCTGTTTCTGCAGACACCACGGTCCTCCCCTCGAAGGGCTGTGACCCTTCTTTGCGGTTTCTTGTATGTGTAGGAGAGTTGAAGCACCTTCAGCGCTCCCTGCCCTCATGGGGAAAACGCACAATACAAAAGTGAGCTGGGGAAAGGTTGGGAGCCTGTGGGGGTGAGAGAGCCTTGGAGTGGAGTAGTGAGAACATGGTGCTCACAGGGAGCCGCCTGGGTTCCAGTCCCAGCCACACCACCGACCAGCGGCGCGTCATCTCTCTGCACATCAGTGTCCTCCTCTGACAAGTGAGGCTAGTGAAACTAAAGCTCTAGGGGGTGTGGTAGGGTTTAAAATCAGTTTGTGTCATTGGAGCTCGCAGGCAGGGGTGAAGGAGGGTGAGAAGATGTGTAGGTGGTAAAGGGAGCTAAGCTGTCTGGGATGGAGCACAGGGACGGGTATGTGGGCAGATCTCCGATCTGGGCCAGCGCTGTGGGACCCCAGGCAAGTCATTCCACCTGTCCAGGCATCTGGTCTTTTCTCTGAGACCTGGGGGAGCCCAGGTCTCTGAGTTCCCTTCTCCGTCACGCTGGCAGGACTGGCTGTGTATGTTCGAGAATCCCCTTTTCAGGAGATGCACCTGGGCACCTGGCTTCATTTGCACCTTGTCTGCCCCCATCCCACGTGCCTCTCCCCTTGCCTGGTTTTCTCTTTGGAGAGGCTGTCTGTCCCTCACCTGAGAGTGACTTCTGTCATCCCGTTGGCCTGTGCCTTCACCCCCCAGGCCTGCCCGAGCTCCACATGCCCACCCTCTCCCCAGCCTCTACCACCACCATGCCAGCAGCTCTTCTTTCCATATGCAGTGAGCCAGCAGCTCCCTGCAGACTCCCCGAGACCATGCAGGCCATCCTGATTGTCACAGGGAGCAGGTGCTAACATGCAATGAGGCAGGGGAAGAAAGAGCTAGAACATCCAGGAAGGGCACATCTCTACACACGAGTTGTTGGAAAGTGTGACCTCAGAGCGTTGGGAATCCATATTCTTTCACCCTACCCCCTTCAGTTCCAGCTGCAAACAAGCCCCAATCTAGGGGTAGGCGGACTGCAATTAGCGCGTTCAACTGTTAACACCTTTGAAGGGTTCAGAAGGGGGTCGGCACTATGTGGTCATCTGATAGCATCAGGAGCTGTGGTTTCCAGTCCTAGATGGATTTGCCAGCAGTTCTCGGTGTGACCTTGGCCACCACCTTGGCCAAGTCACTGCCTGTGTATGAGTCTCACCATCCCAGTCGACAAGTAGAGGTTGAAAGGCATGCTCAAAAGCAAGTCAGTGAACATTGGTGAAAGTCTTCCAAGGGCCACAAGTGGTGCAGGCAAGGTAGGAGATATGTGGGAAGACAAAGTGGAACTCGTTCTCTGGATGGTTCTGACTGTCCCAGCTTTGGGAGAAAGGAGAGAGGGGTGGCGGGGTTGCTCAGTGGGTTGAGCCTCTGCCTTCAGCTCAGGTCATGATCCCAGGGTCCTGGGATCAAGCCCCGCATCCGGCTCTCTGTTCAGCCAGGAGCCTGCTTCCCCCTCTCTCTCTGCCTGCCTCTCTGCCTACTTGTGATCTCTGTCTGTCAAATAAATAAATAAAATCTTTAAAAAAATAAATTTTTAAAAAAAGGAACCTAAGTAGGGTCTCTGCTCTCAAGAAGCCTACATTCTATTGGGGTGGGGGTGGAGAATTTTTTTCAAACATGATTATGGATAACAAACGTGCTATATGTGGGCCTTAGGAGCTATGGAGAGAGTAATGGTGTTGGAGAAAGGAGAGAGAGGAATGCTTGAGAAATCTGGGAGGGCTTCCTGGAAGAGTGGGAACTGGAATCTGACCCGGAGCTCAGCCCTGGCTTTGTCGCTGTGTATCCATCTGTGGGAGAGGAGCCAGTAATCTCAATAGTCTTGGCTTTAAAATGGGGTGGCCATAGCACCCTCTTGGGGTGACTGTGTGGATTAAATGGGACCATGAGCATCTCCTTTGCAACTACAGTGCCTAGCATCAAGCTCCCCACCCTCCATCACTGTCATCCCAGTCCCTGTCACCAAATCCCTTTCTCAGCCATCTCACTGCATTCCAGCCCATTCTCAACCCTGCAGCCAAAGTGATCCTTTTAAAAATGTAAATAGGGGTCATGTTGCTTCCCTGTTTAGAAGTTTCAGTCCTTCCTTTTGCATTTTGATGGGTGTGTTGAGTGGTCAGTCACCCATTTCCCCAGGGCTCTGTGTCCTCCTGCCACCCAGGCCTCTTCTCCAGCACTCCCACATCTGTCTCAGGAGAACTTTCCCAGAAGTTCTCTCCTGGAATGCACCCCCCCCACGCACCCCTGCCCTTTGTTTCACTGTGACATCTCCACTAACATGGCACACCTTCAGTCTTGCCATCCCACCTTAATTCCTGTTTCACTCTATAGTAGCGGCTGTGGTCTTACCCTTCTGCAGACTTCCTCACCATTGTAATTTTACATTTCCCAGCATGTTCTCTGGGGGGATGTTTGTATCCTCCAAAGAGCTGGAAGCATCACAAGGGCAGGCAAATGGCCATTTGTACCTAGATTTCCATCTCCAGCACCAAACACAGGGATGGGTCCAGGGTAGGTAGGCACTGGGTTAATATTTTTTTTTTAAGATTTTATTTATTTATTTGACAGACAGAGATTACAAGTAGGCAAGAGAGGCAGGCAGGGAGAGAGATGAGGAAGCAGGCTCTCC
>PISX010021489.1:0-33546 GCA_004024625.1 Mellivora capensis
CCAAAATTAGCAAGACAGGAAACAATGTGTGTTGGAGAGGATGTGGAGAAAGGGGAACCCTCTTACACTGTTGGTGGGAATGCAAGTTGGTGCAGCCACTTTGGAGAACAGTGTGGAGATTCCTCAAGAAGTTAAAAATAGAGCTTCCCTATGACCCTGCAATTGCGCTACTGGGTATTTACCCCAAAGATACAGATGTAGTGAAAAGAAGGGCCATCTGTACCCTAATGTTTATAGCAGCAATGGCCATGATCACCAAACTGTGGAAAGAACCAAGATGCCCTTCAATTTGTATTTCTTTGATGTTTAATGATGTTGACCATCCTTTCATTTGCCATCTGTGTATATTTATATTCTCTTAGATGAAATGTCTGTCCAGTTCTTCTGCCTATTTTCTCATTGGCTGGCTGATTTTTCTGTTCAGTTTTGAGAGATCTTTATACGTTCTAGAGAGGACTTCCTTTTTTGATACGTGGGGTGTAAATATTTCCTATCAGTCTGTAGGCATGTCCTTTCATTCTTTCACAAAGCAAAAGTTTTAAATTTTGATCTAATTTATCTTTTTTATTTCTTTTACGGATTGTGCTTTTTCGTGTCCACTGTAAGGACTTTTTCTATTTCTAGATCTTGAATATTTTTTCTCCTATTTTTTTCCCTAAAAATTTTAGTTGTACCTTTTACGTTTAAGTCTGTGATCTGCTTTGAGTTACTTTTTATACACAATGTGAGATTGAGACACAGATTTTAGTTTTGGCCTCTGGATGGCCATCTCACCCAGCATCATTTGTTGAAAAGGCTCTCTTTTCTCTACTACATAACTTTTGAGCCTTTGCAAAAAAATCACTTGGACATGCTTGTGGGTTCCCTAATCTTTTTAAACATCAAAGTTCCCATCCCCCCTTTTTTCTTCAGTCCACCTTGGTCAGAGCTCCACTTCATCACTTCTGAACTGTGATTCCCTGGGAAGGTTGTTTGCTTCCCTGGGGCTTCAGTCTTCTCAAGAATGGGCTCATTGTAGCTTCAGGCTCACAGCTTGCTGTCGGAATGGAATGAGATGCTTAGCACCAAGCCTGGCACAGAGTAAACACTCATAAATTTTAGCTCCTATCCTTATTATCATTAAAAGGAAAGAGAAAGTATTTAGGTATTTCGTATGTGTGTGTGTGTATGTGTGTGTGTCTTCATCTTTGTGGGCCAATAGGTCTGTGTGTGCTGGTGTCTTTTATTTGTTTTAAGAGTACCCATCTTAATGCAGGCTGATGCAGCCCCTCTGGAAAACAGCATGGAGGTTCCTCGAAAAGTTGAAAATAGAGCTACCCTATGACCCAGCAATCGCACTACAGGGTATTTACCCCAAAGATACAAATGTAGTGATCCGAACGGGCACGTGCACCCGAATGTTTATAGCAGCAATGTCCACAATAGCCAAACTATAGAAAGAGCCTAGATGTCTATCAACAGATGAATGAATAAAGAAGATGTGGTATATATATACAATGGAATACTATGCAGCCATCAAAAGAAATGAAATCTTGCCATTTGCAACAACATGGATAGAACTAGAGGGTATTATTCTAAGTGAAATAAGTCTATCAGAGGAAGATAATTATTATATGATCTCTCTGATATGAGGAATTTGAGAGGCTGGGTAGGGGGTTATTGGGGGTGGGGAAGAAAAAAATGAAACAAGATGGGATCAGGAGGGAGACAAACCATAAGAGACTCTTAATCTCACAAAACAAACTGAGGATTGCTGGGGGGTTGGGGGTGTAGAGATAGAGCAGC
The DNA here is from genome assembly GCA_004024625.1 of Mellivora capensis. NCBI lineage: Eukaryota > Metazoa > Chordata > Mammalia > Carnivora > Mustelidae > Mellivora > Mellivora capensis. Next base: position 1,786 of record PISX010021489.1, read on the forward strand.
TGGGTTATGGATATAGGGGAGGGTATGGGCTATGTTGAGTGCTGTGAAATGTGTAAGACTAATGATACACAAACCTGTACCCCTGGGGCAAATAATACATTATATGTTAATAAAAATAATTTTAAAAGAAAAGTACCCATCTTGTCCACTTGGAAATTCTGTGATGTCAGGAACATATTTCCTGAGCGATGGAATCAATAAATAACCAGTGAGCATGAAATGTTACTGAAAGATTGAAGACTGTAAAGAGTCTGGGTTAGCAAATTCTCTGGGGATGATCACCAGGCTCCAGTTAGAACTTCAGATATAAAGGAAATACCTCAGTTGTCAGAAGAAAGGTGTTGAGTGGTATGTGGTGATGTACCTAGTTTCTAAACAGATGTTTTTGTGTTTTTTTCTTTCTTTCCAGAATCGTTTACAGGCAAAGACTGTAAATAATAATTATACGGACCCTAACAACCTCGTGTTTACAGATATCATAATCTTGGGCATGGACAAGCAACCTACTGATTTTACTGTCTTACATAGTAATTCTGCCACCTCCGTTTCAAATGTTACCTACAATGTTTCATCAAAGGTGGGAGACTGTTCCATCCTTGCAGGGCCCTTGTCAAAAGCCCTGGCCTAAGATTCTGACAGCCAGGTCTCCCTTGCTCTTTTCACTTTGGGCAGTTTCAGAGACAGCTGGCTTGCTGCAAAGTCTACCGTACCACAGGGCAGTTGCAGGAGAAGCACGCGTGCTAAATATGGATTCCTGAGCTTTGTTTGCGTCAGAACACTGAAGAAGACAGTGGGTGCTGGGACCCTGAGGCAAGGCAGTTCTTCTCTGGGCAGATTTAAAACTAGACCTGCTGATCCCAGATGTGATGTAGTGAAAATATGATTCAGTGCATTGGACTAGTTCTGGAGAGTATTTACACGTTTGTCCTCTCATTTAAGTTAAAGACTCTCTTTGTTTGAGACACAATTGACACACTACTTTTATACCATTACACTGAAGGAGAGTTGAATAAAACACGAGGGGTAATCCAATTCTGCTCTTACTGAATGAGTCCCTTCCAAGCTAATCTTTAACAAAAGGTTCCAACTGTTAGTTGACTGTTTCAAGTGCTGGGAAATTCACTATTTCTTAGGGAAGCCCCCTTCCATTTTGACAATGCAGATAGCAAAAAATAAGAGCCTGGTTTCTGTACTAGGCAGAATGGGGTTCCCAGCCCTAGTTCTGCTGTCTCCTAGCTGTGAGATCTTGGGCAAAGCATTAAACCTCTTTAACCCTCAGTTTTCTATTTTGTAAAATGAAGATAGCCATATTAGTTGCAGCATAGGATTACCTTCTAGAATTGGTGGAGATAATGCATCTAAAGTGGTTATCACAGTGCTTGGCCCATATAAATGCTCTGTAAAGTTTAACTATTGTTATCGCTGCCATCATTATTACAGTGTGTGAGTACCACACCGAGGGAGCATTGAGTCTTACAGAGAGCCCTGCTTGTGATCTGTAATCCTTAACATGATGAAAGCCCTTCCCATTCAATATTCCACAGTGACTCCATGAGGTGAGAAAGGTCAGGAATAAGCCAAGTTCATTTTCCTGACAGGGAGGTCAAAAGACCCAGAGGATAAAAAATAATATTCCAAATATCCCATGATAAAGTGGTATTGGATGAAGGGCTAGCTTCCCTTCCAGATGATCAGGGAAGGACATTAGCTGGGATGCTCAATCTCACCTTGTTTGCCATGCGGCCTCCTTTCTCCTTCCTCAGGTGGTGAAGATTAGTGATCTCAAGGGACTGGCACTTGGTCGGAATTTCTCCATCGAATGGAAACTTCCAGTCAGTGACCTGGAGAAATTCAACTGCTACCCTGAGGATCCTGCTGTCTCCGAGGAGAGTTGCAGGCTGCGGGGGTGCCTTTGGGAGGTAATGATCAGGAACACACTACCACAGTGAGCAGAAAGTTGGAAAAACTTCCCGTGGATAATTGGACACCTAGAGAACACTTCCAAAATGTTGATGGGTTGAAGAGCAATCACCCTTCAGAAAGAAAATGACATTATGTCAACTGAAAAATTATTTTGCCAACTCCAGGTGAGAGGAGACCGGTGTTTTCCTCAGATTTCCTGAATCAGAAAACACTTATTGCCACTCTGGCTCTTTCCTCCAACCACAGAATTTAAAACCCCACTTTTATTTTTAACACAGCAACAATACATTGGGTATGCATTGTGTATTGAGTATTTTAAGTGTAGGGTTTTATTTATTTTTTCTTCTATTAGAGAGTCCACGCAGAAGGTAAGGTAAGACTTTTTCTCTTCATTTGATATATAGAATGAAAGTCAGAGAGATGACCTCAAGGTCACAATGGCAGCAATGAGGACACCAGGAGTAGAACCCTGCCTGAGGATTCTAGTCTCCAGATCAGACTTCCTGCTTACCCTTACCTGCCCACCCAGGAGAGGAGGCCAATGAGCATGTGTTTTTTAAATGGATGTATTCGTTTGCTGGTACTGTCGTAATAAAGTGTCACAAACTAGGTGACTTAGAACAACAGAAATTTGTTATCTGAGCGTTCTGGGAGCTAGAAGTCTGAGATCAAGCGGTCAGCAGTGTTGGTTCCTTCTAAGGAAAGGGAGGGAGACTCTGTCCCATGCTTTTCTCCCAGGTTCTGGTGGTTCTCTGGCACTCTTTGGTCTTGCTTGGTTTATAAAAACAATGCTCCGATCTCTGCCTTCATCCTCACATGGGCATCTCACTGGGTGCAGGTCTGTCTCGGTGTCTAAATTTCCCCTTTTATTAAGGACACTGGTCATATCGCTTTAGACCAATCCTAATGCTCTCACTGAATCTGATCATCTGTAAAGACCCTATTTCCAAATAAGGTCACTTTCACAGATACCAGGGTAAGACTTCACATCTTTGGGAGGAGCATAATTAAAGCCATAATAATGGGCATGGTGTAAGAGACTTAGTTTGCGTGAACCAGCTTCTCCAGAAATCAGACTCTCGAAGTGTGATGTTAGAGGATGATGGGGAATTTCTTCTCTTGTTCCAGAACACAACTGTTCCTGACGTGCCCATCTGTTACTACGACACCATCCCTAGTTATGCCGTCAGTAACATTCAGTACCTGCCTACGGGCATCACCACAAACCTTGTCCACCTGGGGGCTCCTGAATCAGCCCGAACAGCCGCTGCCTCTGGCTCTCTCTCTGCGACAATCCGCTTCCTCCAGCTGAGCGTGATCTACCATACAGAATACATGCTGCAGTTCAAGGTAATCTCCAAGGTGGTGCAGGTTTTGATCCTCAACACAGAGTTCTTACAGCTCCATGTGGATAAAAGTCATTGACACACTGTTGGTCCAAATACATCATTTAATGGACAAAGGCACCATGGCCCAGAGAGGTCCAGGTCCAGGATGTGATCTTGGACCCACCGGGGTTGTGAATGTTCTGCACTGCCAAGTGCTTAGTCATGTGTCCTCAAAGAACCCCTCCTTAGCCCTGTGAAAAATGTGTCTGCTCCATGGAAAACTCACATGAGTGGCATTAACTCACTTCCGGTGTTAGAGTTATTTCTCTAACAGTGGTTCTTAAACTTCAGGAAGCTCCAGAATCACCCACAATTCTTGTTAAACCTCAGATGGCTGGGCCTCAGCCCTAGAGTTCCCAGTCTGAGAGTCTGCATCCCTAACACATTTCTACATGATTCTGATGCTGAGGTGGGTCAAGGGGCCACACTTTGAGACCCACAGCTCTTCTCTGAGGGAAGTACAATGTGAACCACATATATTTCCTAATAGCCACACTCCTAAGGATGTATTTGAAAAAAAAATCAAATGCAATTCATTTTAATAAGATTTTATTTAACCAACATGCTGAAATATTATCTCACCATGCAATCCAAATGCAGTTATTGAGCTATTTTAGAATCTATTTTTTTTAAGATTTTATTTATTTATTTGATAGATAGAGAGGGAACACAAGCAGGAGAGGGAGAGGGAGAAGCAGACTTCCTGTGGAGCAGGGAGACAGATTCGGGGCTTGATCCCAGGACCGTAGGATCATGACCTGAGCTGATGGCAGACGTTTAACAACTGAGCCACCTAGGTACCCGTAGAATCTTTTAATCATATTAACTCTTCAAATTTTGGTGTGTAGTTTACACTTATAACAAGTCTCAATTCAGATTAGCACCTTTCGAGCGTTTAACGGCCACAAGTGTCTGGTGGGTCTGCTGCTGGGTGAGTTAGAGACAGAGAGACTACAGCAGGGGGAGCTGCCTCTCAAGGTCATCTTTATGTTTACAACAAGGAGATCTCAGGGAATGATTTCCAAAGCCAGTGACTCCCCGACACGGGTAAGCAGGCTCCTTTTGTTAGGGCTTGGGAAGAATATCAGAAGGGAGTTTTAACATTATAATGACGCTGAGGTAACTGTGCCTGCACTTTCTGATTCATCTACACAGACCTCTCCTCAAATGTTTCTTTTCCTGGTCCAGCAATCCCGTAGTTAGTTTCTAGAAGATGAAGTTACAGTTAGGCAGAAACTTCTAGGAGTTTCCTCAGTTCAGGTCAGTCTTGAATTCAGGGGGTCATGGGGTCTCACCCTGTGTCACCTTGGACAACTCAGCTCTAAACATTGTTTTTCACAGTATGTTGGAGGAATCACTCTGGGGATCTTGTGAAAATGAAGATTCAGATTCAGAAAATGAAGGGGAGGGTGGCCTGAGATTTTGCATTTCTGACGAGCCACCAGGGTCTGAGAAACACAATTTTAAGAAGCAGGACTATGGACCAAACTTGTCTTAAGCATCTGAAAGCTCAAACAGTAAGATCCCAGTACATATAAAAACTCAGTTCTCTAATTTCTGACATACACATACATGCCCAAACATAATCTTACATAATTATGTGCACATACATATTCATGTGCTCATAAACACACACACACACACACACACATTCTATCTGTGAAATTCTGTATACTGAATTCATAAATTATTTAGAGGAAGTGCCCTCCCTGCTTCTGAATAGGTGTTTCTGAGGCATTTTGGAGTTCGGGATCCATATTTGGCATTGTAGGTAGTAAATCACATCCATTTGCTTTGGGATATTTGATGCCTCCCAATGTGATTCAAACTGGCCAGAAAACATGGGAACTGAATGATATGAACTGGCAGGAGAGATTTTAGGTCTAAGATTATACCATCAGAAAGTTTCCTTCTCTCTTCTTGTTAGATCTTTGATTCCATGAACAAAAGGTATGAGGTCCCCGTGCCTCTGAACACCCCTCCCTCTCCAGTTGGCTCCCCTGAAGACTGTCTGTATGACGTCAAGATTCAAAACAATCCTTTTGGGATACAGATTCGAAGAAAGAGCTCTGGCACTGTGATGTAAGCACTATTTATTTAGTTCTCATTGAAGTGGTTCTGGGTCTAATTATGGTAGTTCTAATTAATGCACATAAAATATTAATCTTAGAGACAATATAAGCATGTTATATGTGTGTTAAACAGGGAGTAGATCTGTTGCTCCATTTTCTACTAGTCACTAACTCAACAAGAAAAATTAAAGACTTAAAATAAGTGTTACTTGATTTCAGAAAAAAGAAAAATGCATGTTCTACTCATTGTTCTTGTTAAGTAGAACAGAAAACTCTTTTTAGTAAGCATGACCAAGGATAGAAATCAGCTCTATGTAGCCTCATTACAAAATAACAGAAGACTCGGGAGAGAGGGAATGTTTTCTAAGGAAAGAGAAACAGCTTCTTACAAACTTTGCTTTTATCAGCTCTGTGGACTTAAAGTCTTTTCCCAGTGTTAAATGTGAAAAGAGTTGTCATTTCTCATCCCTTGTCTTGCTGCTGAATGGAATGAAGGATTTTTTAAAAAGATTTTATTTATTTATTTGACAGATAGAGATCACAAGTAGACAGAGAGGCAGGCAGAGAGAGAGGAGGAGGCAGGCTCCCCGCTGAGCAGAGAACCCGATGCCGGGCTCGATCCCAGGACCCCGGGACCATGACCCGAGCCGAAGGCAGAGGCTTTAACCCACTGAGCCACCCAGGCGCCCGCAGTGAAGGATTTTTGCCTGGATTTTTCTTGGGGCTGAAGTTCCCCTTCCAAGTAAAAACCATCACCTCTGTGTGCACATGTAGACAGCCTTTGTCTCTCTCTGACTGAGTGTCTAACTTTGGTCAGTTGCCTTCTTTGCTAAGAAGTCTTTTGACCAATCTAGAGAACTCATGCTAAGAGCTTCACCCTTTTCTTTTGGGAAATGTGATTAGACCTTGCTTATTGATTCATACATGTATTCAAACTGGTTCTCCAATGATCACTGGGATAAAGAGATGAGTGAGACATAGTCCTTGCCTTCAAGGAGCCCATGACCCAGAAAAGGAGCTCAGCCTTGCAGACCACAGAATAAAAAGGCAAATGTAGAACATTGTCAGTGAGTCATGGCCTTTGTTACGAGCTATGTCATTTCACAATATTTGAACCTGCATCCAGCTGTGCATTCCTTTAGGAGGAGGCTTCGGAAGCCACCAGAATTCCCAAACAGGCCCCCTGCTTACTCTGCCCATGATCAGGGCAATGTGGAGGTATGCTTTTGTGTTACAGTTGGGATTCTCAGCTGCCTGGCTTCACCTTCAACGACATGTTCCTCTCCATTTCTACTCGCCTCCCCTCTCAGTACATCTATGGCTTTGGGGAGACTGAGCACACAGCTTTCAGAAGAAATATGAGCTGGACCACGTGGGGAATGTTTTCTCGTGATGAGCCCCCAGCAGTAAGCACAAAAGATAAAGACTATCGATCATTTTCTCTCCGTGTAAATTCATCTTAATCCACAAGTACATGTAGAGTGCCGATTAATGAGCTTTACCTTGTGTTGATAAATTCTGTTCTCAGACGAAATAGGCCACAGGTTATGCTCCATATTTTTTTCCTGTGGACTATGGATTTTACTTCATAAACTTTTCTTTAGTATATTCTGTGTGTCAGGTACATGTCTTATTTAATAAAATGCTGTCCATTCTCCAGAGGCATATAGGCTAGTGAGAGAGAGAGAGAGATGCAGAATTAATGGTAATATATATATTATATATCCCTCCCCCTCATATATTATATGTATATAATTATATTAATATAATCTGTGCTATGAGAGAATTATGTAATAATAAATGAGGAGGGCATGGAGGGGGAGGACACCTGATTTCTTATTTGGGGTGGAAAGAAAGGTTTCATAAAGAACATGACATTGTCGTGAATCTTCAGTATTGAATAAGAGCTTGCTGTTTGGGTTATGATGTAGAAACAACTTTTTGGATATTTCTTTTTTTGATTACTGCCTACTGTCCCCCATGACTCTCCCAGTACAAAAAGAATTCCTATGGTGTCCACCCCTACTACATGGCACTGGAGGAGGATGGCAGCGCCCATGGGGTGCTCCTGCTAAACAGCAACGCCATGGGTAAGACAGAAGCACGTTCCCTGCATATAACCCACTGTGACTACTTTCCTGGGATCTGGAATACCAGTAGAAATAGAGAAATTCAAGGGCAAGGGAAATGGGATAAAACTGACTTTCCCTCCCTTCCCTCCTTTCTTCCTTCCTTCCCTCCCTCCATTCCTTCCTTCCTTCCATCCTTCCAGATTTATGAAGAGCTTTAGGCCAGGTGTTAGCGGTAAAATTTTGACCAAATTGCATGACCTTTTACTGTGAGAATTTAACTTCCTTTCACAGAGCGATACAAGGTGTTGAGATTAAGATTATGTTTAGGGTACCTGCAAATCCACCTATTCCACAGCATAAGAGAACACTTTCCAGGGAAGGAGAGCATGAAAGAAAGAGAGAAAGTAAAGAGTACATTTTAGGGCAGATTTCCTATCTAGGGATGTATATCTCCAAGGACTCCTTGTCTTCTATCTTTTTTTTTTCTTTTTTCTTTTTTTAACAGATGTGTCATTCCAGCCCACTCCTGCCCTGACATACCGCACCACAGGCGGAATTTTGGACTTTTATATGGTTTTGGGGCCAACCCCTGAGCTTGTAACGCAACAATACACTGAGGTTAGAATTCACTCTATGCATTGATAAACAATCAAATGTTTATTGGTTATTGTCATGTTCTTATCACTGAGATAGTTGATTTTTGTTTCTATGTCCCTTGGGTATTCCTACTACATTATTGCTGTCTTTCCTGAAGTTAGGTTCTAATGTTACAGGTATAAAGGCATATAGATAACCCATGTGTCTCTTAATTATTTGCTAAGCATCCTAAGACTATCTAATCAGTAACAACCCCTGAGTTCTTAGCCTTCCCTGAGTAGAATCTCTAGAATACAGGAGATTTTCTGTCATCCTGTATGTTGAAGATCAGTCCATATTTATTTGACTTTCTTATTTTTCTTGAGCAAGGCCTCTTAGATCAGACAGTGCTCAGTAGAAGTGCTCAAGTTGCTTCAAGTATAAGTCTTTTCTTCCCTTTCCCCCAAAGTCTTCCTGGACCCATTTTTCTTTTATCTTCTAGTTGATTGGTCGGCCAGCAATGACTCCATACTGGGCCTTGGGATTCCAGCTAAGTCGCTATGGATACCAGAATGATACCGAGATCTCCCAATTGTATGAGGCAATGATGGCGGCACGGATTCCCTATGTATGAATCCTCCACTCAGCCCATGGTTTAATTAGTTATGAGAATTTGTGCCTAATTATAGATTGAAAATGTCTTCAGGGAAATTATTGATGACTTCTTCAGTACAGGAAAATGTAGTTATGGAGCTAATCTTGTGTGGAATACAGTGATTTCCAAATTTATTTCATGCCACCCTTAAATCAAGGGTTCAGAATTGAAAGTTGCCTTAATTCTTAAGTGGTTGGCGTGTGTTTGAGGGATATTGTTACTCATTCATTGCTTTTTGCCAAGAATGCCCTGCAGTAGGCATGGCTAGTCTTAAGTCATGACTTTGGGAACTTCTAAGTGAGACTCATGTCAAAAGAATGACAGTTCTTAGAGAGGATGGATATAAAGTGTCAGTATGAAAGAAAGCAGCTAAATTCAAGTCTTCACTCTCTGGGAACCACACATACCCACATATGCATATCACACAACGACAACCTAGTCCCCTTCATAAGCCCCAAGAAGTGTAGGCCATTGCTGCCAGCAAGCAGAAGTCCACAGAGAGCACACCCTTCCTTCTTGGTAATCATCAGTTTCTCATCTCTCATGCTCTTTCTCTGCTTTCAGTCTACCTCCTGAGAGTTTAGAGGACAACTAATGACTGGAAGATGAGAATAAAGTGAAGTGTTATGATGTTGTCATCAAAGATAATTTGAAATATTCACCCAGGCTTTAAGCATTTTATTTTTATGTACGGCTCTACCATATATGTATTAAATGTAAAGCAGAAAAAGTAGGAAGATTAACAGATGAAAAAAATCAGAGATCTACCGCACCAAGGTGATCAGTGTTTATAATATGTCAGTTTGTTCTTTTCCAAGCACAAGTTTCTGTTCCCCAATTAAGTTTTACCTAGAATCTTAAGGCAGTATGGGTGATTATCCTCTTCAGGCCAAAAAGGGGTATCTCTTTTTTTCAAGTGGGTATTAACCACATTAGCCATCACTCACCAACCCTAGATTGAGTGACTTTCACATGCAGAAGCCTGGGTTGGTAATGTTTAGAGAAAAGGGAAGACAAAATTCTATCTCAAGGACCATCCAGTTGAACAGAATGGCAGAAATACACACATTCTAGAAAGCTATACAATAATATAGTTCTAAATGTAATAAATCCAATCAGGTTTACCGGAGGGGGAAATAAATATATTTCTCAGGGAAGTCCTGCTTTCTACCCTTGAATATTCAACTAGCACTTGTTTTGATAGGCTCACCAAGTTTGAAATTTGAAGAGTGGAAAAGAATTGAATCAAGGGAGGGAAAGGAGAGACAATTCCAGTTGGGGGAACAGATGGAAAAGGATGGGGACAGGTGATCTGTATGCAGGAATCAGAAAGGAATTTCAGTCTTCAGAATTGAAAAGTCAGTGTGTGGGGGGGCGGGTGGGGGGATTGGACAAATTAAGAGGGGCCTGGGCTGGGTGGGGTCGGCAGAAGCATTTGTAGGCCCTGAGGGGTACTACCATAGGATCCCCAGCACCTTGCTTGCTCCTTCCTGTAGGACGTCCAGCATGTAGACATCGATTACATGGACCGGAAGCTGGACTTCACTCTCAGCTCCAGCTTCAAAAACCTCAGCTTCTTGATTAAGCAAATGAAGAATAATGGCATGAGATTCATTCTCATTCTGGTAGGTATTTAGAAGATTAGAACCCATTTTCTGTTTCTGTGTTCATGGCTTTAAAATAGTACCATTGAGGGAAACTAGATGAAGAGTACACAAGACTTCCCCGTACATTTTTTGCAACTTCCTGTGAAACTATAGTATTTTTTTTTAAGTTTTAAAAAACAAATAAACAGAGAAGGACAGAACACATGAAAAATGGCTTCCCAAAGGCAATACTTTGCAATATTTATTTTTCATAACCATCACTGGGAAGTAATTTGGTACTATAATTCCCTTGGTTAGAGTCAAAACTATGGACTGAAACACTGAATATAGCAACAACATCCCAAAAGCCTCATTGTTCCCAGCTGTGCCTCAGAGGGAATCGCTGTATCCTAGTCTCATATTTACCTTAGGGGGTTCAAAAGCCACTTCAGTTGTATCACTACTCAGCAATGGTGAGGCTCAGGGGATTTACTTTTTCTTAATTAAACTCACAAACAACTGAGCTAAGATTCAGAACACCAATTTATTATTTTGCATTGGAGGCTGTATTTTGATAAACACAGAAGTAAGTAGTTAACTGCAAATGGTCCTCTCTTCTAACTTCCAAGAAATAGAACATTATTTCCTGACTTTTATTCATTCATTTGCTCATTCATTCATTCAAGTATTAATTCAATACTGGGTCTTTGAAAATCACTGTTGTAAAAAGTGTGTGTGTGTGTGTCTGTGTGTGTGTTGTCTGTGTGTGTGTGTTTGTGTGTATGATCTAAATTAATGAATCCGACATTGTCCTATTTCTTACAGGATTTTATTCAATCAGAGACAGCCAATAAATCACCATTAAAGAATGACTATATTGTACAACTGGACTAACATTATACTGCCTGTTAACTAACTGGAATTTAAATAAGAACTTTAAAAAATGAGAAAAATTAAAGATAATTTCAGATAGTGGTGATTTATATGACAGTTGTGAAATAGGATACTATTACAGGGTAACTGAGGCAGGTATGGGGTGGGGTAAACAGGGAAGCCACTTTGGACACAGAACAGAAGAAAGAAGCTTCATGTTCTTAAAGAGTATTGATACCATACTCTAGGAGCACAATAAATTGACTTTCTTTGGGGGAAGTTAATGTCTTATTAACCTGGCTTATCTCCAGGAATATTTTCCAACAGCATACTTTGTTCCTCAAGAATTTTATAGACATAAAGCAAATTATCTATGGGTATTCTGTTGGTTTTTTGTTGTTTTTTTTTGTCTTGGAGTTGTTTTTCTCATGTTTGCTGTTTTAAACCCTTTCATTGCAGGACCCAGCTATTTCTGGCAACGAGACCAAGTACTGGCCATTCACCAGAGGGGAGGATAACAATGTGTTTATCAAATGGCCCAACAGTAATGATATTGTCTGGGGAAAGGTGAGCCTTGGGAGAAGATGTCCATATTAATCGGCACCAGAATGTCTTGATTAAAAGAGGCTGTCAATAAATCTTGGCAAAATATATTGGGTAATGAATAAATCATGGATGAGTAGAAATCTGCCTGATGCTGATTAATAAGACCAAGGTTCCAGGTATAAGTCTCCAAAGTATCAGTGAGCTTTGTTTTATTGTCTGGAGATATTCCGATGCTTCACCCTGTATGTATTCCAGCTGGTCGTGTAACAAACCTGAGGAATTACTTTGAGAATGGCTCTGAAGTCTGTGTCTGTTGAAGTCTGCGTCTGATGAACTCTCAGCCTTCATCTGTTTGTTTTACAGCAACAGGATTGTAGGTGCCCTTCCTGACCCCAGGTGACAGAAGCTCCTACGCAGGATTCAGACTCTGCTCTGTAACTGTGCTATGCTTCTTGTTGTTTTAGGTGCATGCTCTGCTTACCGTGCCCTTGGATGTTGCCTTCTCAGCTTACCCAGATAATAACTGCTCTTCAAGACCAACTCAAATGTACTCTCCTAGAAGCATTCAGTGACCAGTTTAGCTCTGCTCATTTCTCCCTTTTTCTATATTAGCATCTTCAGAGAGGATACCATGTCACTTAGCACACACATTTATCTGTGAACTCTTGGAAAACAAGGGCTAGAGAGATGCCTGGGTGACTCAGGGGGTTGAGAGTCCAACTCTTGGTTTTGGCTCAGGTCGTGATCTTAGGGTCCTGGGGTCAAGCTCTGCGTCAGGCTCCCTGCTCAAGGAGGAGTCTGTTTGAGGATTCCTTCTCCCTCTGCCTCTCTTCCTGCTCATGCTCTCTCTTTACCTCTCTCTCTGGTTCTCTCTCAAATAAATATGTCTTAAAAAAAATAAAACAGGGACTATTTCTTACTTAAATCTCAGTCGATACAGATTATAGTACAGTGCCTATCGTATAGTATCAGTAAGCATTTGCTGAATGGATTAATCAATCAACATATATAGTTAATGCCCTACTAGTTAATTAATCAATGTATATAGTTAATGCCCTTCTAGTTATAGATGAGATTGGTTGAAACTCTGGATTTTTTTAAATTTATTTATTTGTCAGAGGGAGAGGGAGAGAGAGAGAGCGAGCACAGGCAGACAGAGTGGCAGGCAGAGGCAGAGGGAGAAGCAGGCTCCCTGCCGAGCAAGGAGCCTGATGTGGGACTCGATCCCAGGACGCTGGGATCATGACCTGAGTCGAAGGCAGCCGCTTAACCAACTGAGCCACCCAGGCATCCCAGAAACTCTGGATTATTTATTTATTTATTTATTTAAAGATTTCATTTATTTATTTGACAGAGAGAGATCACAAGTAGGCAGAGAGGCAGGCAGAGAGAAGAGGGGGAAGCAGGCTCCCTGCCGAGCAGAGAGCCCAATGCGGGACTCAATACCAGGACCCTGAGATCACGACCTGACCCGAAGGCAGCGGCTTAACCCACTGAGCCACCCAGGCACCCAACTCTGGACTTTTTTAATGCTATGTATATTTGGAGTCCCCAGTAAGTGAAGGATATTAAGGCTAATTTTATAGGTTGTGAATGAAATCAATCTTAGCTCTTTGGAGTCATGTTTTAAATTTGTTACTTTTGGAGAGAATTTTGTTATATGTCTATGATAGACAGCAGAATAGTCATTTGAAAGGTGATTGTTCAGAGGATATATTTAAAACAGATTTAGCTCATTTTATTTTTGAACTTAATGATTTTGAAAGCTTACGAAATGAGTCAAAGGACCCTACTCTTTTCTCCTAACAGAATTTCACATATTCAGATTTTGCTATTTAATTAATGAGAAAGAAATCCAAGAATTTTATGGAGATGCATGTCATTAGAGTCTGACACGTGAATCATCTCATGGTCCATATGCAATGCCTTTCAGAAGTTTTAATTTTTCTTCTTTTTCTCTAGGCTTGGCCAGAACTGCCCAATGTGAATGTGGATACATCCCTTGACCATGAAACTCAGGTTAAGGTATAGTTATGTGCAGATTTCTGTCCACGTTGCCCTAAACATCTGGATACTTATAAGTTTTATCCCAGCACGTGGTTAAACAACTCTCTGATCATGCTTGTCAACTGGTAATTTCTTGGTAGAATGAGATCAGACAGGAAAGACAATAAGCAACTAAACTGGAAATGTGTAGAGGGAAATCAAGTAAGTGTCTTCACATGTGTGAATTTAATAAGTGGTATGTTTAAATCCAATGGCGCTTGAAAAATAATGAATTGAAATCGAGAATATTTTCACTGGAGAGGTTATGAACAGACTAGGTTTTTAAAGAATTGTCCCTATATAAGAAAATATGCCAGCCAGTTCAAAAGGGCTGATGTTTTTGATCTCCACACTTGATGTCACATCAACCTGGGCATCTAGCCTCCCCTTCAATCTGCAGGTCACTTTTCCCTAGAAGACAGGTCTCCTTTATTTGGTCAGTGTAAAAAAAAATATTTACATATCTAAAGTTTGATCATTTAGACCCAGATAGTTAATTTTCCAGTACATATGATTAAAGGTCCGGTCATTAAACGGATCTCATGTTTCAAGGGGGTTTAAGACTAGCTAACCTCCTTCTAGGAGAATAAAGAATGCAGTCAGCCTTCTCTGATCTTTGTGTTCACAGTAAACTCTATAGAAGCAACAGCAGAGCTGAGATTAGTTTCAGACCCTGAGTGGGGCAGTGCCTTGCATGGGTACCTGCCCCTCACCCCTTCCTGGTCCCCAGACTCCCCTTCCTGGACAGGTGAAGACCCATCCTGAAAGTATGTGTTTACTCTTATAGCTGTACAGAGCCAATGTTGCTTTTCCTGACTTCTTACGTAATAACACAGCTGCATGGTGGAAGACGGAAATCAAAGAGCTCTATGAAAATTCTCAAGAGTCAGGGAAGAGCTTGAAGTTTGATGGACTGTGGATTGTAAGTGCACCCTTGGTGGTGGTTCTTTGGAAATGTTAGGAGTCAAACCATGGAGAGGCAATTCAGAGACAAGCAAAGGAGGGAGCTAAGGCTGGAGGAACGAGAGAGAGGGATACTCTTGTACAGTTGAGGTGCTGGATCCCTAGAGACACAGAGATGATTGTGGGTCTCCCCAGGAACATGCCTGCAGAAGCTGGAACCCTTGGAGGAGATGGGCCACTACTGGAGATGCTGTCAGAGAAAGTGAGGGGGGGCAAGTACCCCAGCTTTTCTTATCTCTCAACCTCCAGTCACTGGCTAGTGCCTCCCATTGGCCAAACTACCCAGAAGCTAATACTAGGGGAGCCTGAGGGGCCATCCTGTGATACAGGGTGGAGCTGGGACTGGCAAGGCATGAATTCAAGAGGCAATAGGTGTTCACCACAGTGCTGGTACAGACCCATTTTCAAAGGCCTGTTCAGATATAGCTTAGACATGTCGGCTGGGCTTAAGAGCAGGGCTTCATGATATATCTGTGGGACATGTGTCCAAAGGCTCTTCTACTTGTGTTTGTCTAGGGCTAGGAGGCATATCAGTGTTCCAGTTTTCTTCCTCACTGTCCAGTGGCCTGAAATCCTGAGCATTTTCTAGGCCAGCTCTCAAGGGTTTCACAGGTCTGGGCTAGGCTGGAAGAAGGTCATGATTCACCCAGAGAGAGACCTATAAGCCCACTGGAAGCCCTAGAGCTTTTCTGGCCACTATTCTCAGTGTAGGAAGACCAGAGCAGACACATGGAAGATTAGCCTGAACAAGGCAAAGCAGATAATGATGAAACATGTGTAGCTCCGAGGAATAGGGAGATGATTACTCTCGGATATTTGTTCTGGGGGAGGGAAGATGTGGCTGAAAAACTGAAAACATAGTAAATAGGTTCCCAAACACCTGCCTTTGCCCTTAGTGTATCCTGTTAAAAGTAGTTCAATTTACAAAATCTTAACTTTTCCACTAACAAAGTAGGCAGTGAACATTCACCTCAGGAACTGCCACTGCTTAAATTTAGTAATAAACCCCCAAGTATGATTTCATTTCCAGATTTGGTTCTGGATTAACCTACAACTCTTCAGGACTGAACCTACTGCAGAAAGCGAGACACTTGTCCTTGTGTTTAGTCTCTGCTGATGTCAGAAGCAGTCCAAGCTACTGGACTAAGAAAGAGTAGGGGAAGAGAATAGAAACCATGGGCCACAGATAAAAAGTGAGTAATTCATACATAGGAAAACAAAAATGGGCTTCTTGTGTGGGGAGATGTATCAAAGAATCTCCTTAGGTCATGGATCCAGCATGAGCTCCATAAATTTAGCTACTATGAAATAATCCTCACAAGGTTAAAAATGCCAGGTAAACTAGGAGTTTCACCCTCTACATAGATAAACATGGGTTCTTAGAGTCCATTTGGGTCAATGCCTTAGAGTAAACAGAGGCAATGAAGTGATTAGCTGAGGGCTTAAATAAGATGTGTTCAGCTCCGTGAAGTCAGTGTCTTCCAGAGCCAAGGCTACAGTACCTCTGACATCACAAGATCTTTCTTGTTAACTCATTGCAGGATATGAATGAGCCATCAAACTTTGTGGATGGATCTGTCAGGGGCTGCAGCGATGAAATTCTTAATAATCCACCCTATATGCCATGTATGTAAATGATTCCTTCATCAAATTACTCCCCTATTAAAAAACTCTGAAAGTTTTCCTTCTCTTGTCAAAGTGAAGCCTAATTTTGGAGAATGAAAATACTTGTGCACATGACATAAAATCCGAAATAGAATAACCTTGAACAAGTGTAAATTACTAATCAGGCATAGAAATAATGACATGATGTATTATGAAAGACCAAGCAATGGATGATTACATTGATAACTATGAACTGATTGCTCACACTTTAAATAACCGCGCCCCCCGCCCCCAACACAGACTATTTTGATTGGAGAATGAAAATCTAGGCTCTGTTCTCTCTCTGTCCATGTCCACAGACACTTCATGAAGGACATGCCCTAGTTGTCCTGTAGTACAAACAGAAATAGAGCATCATAGGACCTTACCATCAAGGGTATCACAGAAAGTTGAATCCTTACAGAAACCCAGGGAAGGAAGCAACTTACCTTCTTAGAAACACCAAACCAGCCGTTTGTGGGACAGAATCTGCAATCTAAGTTTCTTCTTGTTTGGGTAACAGTTATCCTGTCCCATGGCTCACTAACTCCTACATCGCTTTCCCTCTTCCTTCCCTTCCTCCTCTCTTCCCTTCTTCCCTCCTTCCTTCTCCTTCCTCCCCCAATATTTATGTATCGGGCAAGTGCTAACGAATCCGAAAATTTAGAGACCTTAATACAGTTGAGTGAAACAAGATCTATTCCCTGGAGAATGTTACCATCTAGTGGAGGAAACAGTCATGACAACAAAGGACTTTATCGTACAGATAATCGGGCTCTGGTTGCATTCTATAAATATCAGAGGACAATGAAGCATGTCTTGTCCAGCTCCACACCCTGTCTTTACCCTTTATTAGTTATAAAGATGTTGATTTTGTAGACAAAATAATTCTTGAAGTTGGAACTGTTAACTGGTAACAAAGTCGTTGAGTGAAATGGAGAAACCGCAAAGCTAATGAATATTTCTCGTTAATGAACACAGCAAGTTGTTCGGGAAGTAACTCTGCCTTTCCACTCAGATTTGGAGTCCAGAGAAAGGGGCCTGAGCAGCAAGACCCTGTGCATGGAGAGTGAGCAGATCCTGCCGGACGGCTCGAGAATGCGGCACTACGACGTTCACAGCCTGTATGGATGGGCCCAGATCAGACCCACCTACGAGTGAGTGTGTTCCTCGAGAGGATGGCTGGATCCCAAGAGCATGCAATTCTTGATCTCGGGGTCATGAATTTAAGTCCCATGTTGAGTATAGAGATTACTCAAACAAATAAACAAATAAACTTAAAAAAAAATAATGAAGGGGGGGTGCCTGGGTGGCTCAGTGGTTTAAAGCCTCTGCCTTCGGCTCAGGTCATGGTCCCAGCCAGGGTCCTGGGATCAAGCCCCACATCTGGCTCTCTGCTCCATGGGGAGCCTTCTTCCTCCTCTCTCTCTGCCTGCCTCTCTGCCTACTTGTAATCTCTGTCAAATAAATAAATAAAATCTTTAAAAAATATATAATAATAAAGGGAAGAAGCCTGCCTAAAATTTAGTCAAGCTGAAGGGAATGTTAAGGCCTTCCTGGTCACCTGGATTCCTGGCCTCTATGTCATCCACCCTTTGCCAAGGGGACAAGTAGGAGAAGCCACACCTTCAACCTGAGGTAGTTTCTAAGACCTTACCTTTCCTGCTGACTCAGGACCTCTGGTATGGCCAGAAGTGAGTCACTGGAACTTTCTTCTTTCATGGCCTTTGTTGGGCATGCCCAGAGCCTTGTGCATTGTGCTATCTTTTCAGTCCTCAGGAGTATGTAGGATCTTTGCAAAATTCTCCATGGTTCTACTTCTCCAGAATTTACTCTTAAGAACAGCCGAGCTTTGTTTGTCGCAACTGAACCCCAGCCTGAATACCTATGATGGTGCCAGAAAATTGTTACTGTTTTGGGAATTCCCAGGCTCTGGCCACAGAGCCTTGGGAATAGAGATGGCCACAACACCTTGGGAACAGAGATTATCCAGGGGGTTGGAAGCTAGAACAAAAGTATCAATTATGTTCTGGGGCTGGTGCTTTTCACAGAGCCCCCAAAGAGATCAGACCTGTGAGGCTGCTGCAGGGCTGCTGGCTGTTGGAGCCACTGAACAAGGGATGGGGTCAGTTGGGAACAGCCCAAATTCCAATCCCACAGACCTCACTGTCCTGCTGAGATTGAGTCATTTTTCTTAAAGATGGACCATTTCCATTGCTTTCCAGAGCTGGTTAATTTCTAGAGTTCTGAAATGATCAGTGAAAAAGCTCTTTGCCTCCCATCTACCCTTCCTCTTCATCCCTGCCTTATTTCAGACAGTCATTATCTCTCAGTCAGACGTGTGTGTGGATGTGTGTAAGTGTGTATCCATCCAGGTGGGGATTTATGCTGGTGTGAAACATTAGAAGTGACCCGATGGATTAATCTCTGCCACAGTAGCTAGCCCCTTTCCATAACATCGTTTACTGAATAATTCACCTGTGTCTATTGATTTGTAATGCTTTCTTCAGCAAATATGTGAATTAAATTATGTACTCGGATCTGTTAATAGCCTTTCTCTTTTTGTTCCATTGATTTTCCTCCCACGCATTGTTTTTATTTTCTTACTGAAGCTGCATGCAGCTTCCTACCTTCCGTAGGGAGATATTTGAACATCCTTTGTGTATATGTGTCCTTGTGTGCCAAATTTATCCCACTTTGTGAGGAGTAGCACAGAGAGAATTACCAAATATCCATAGTCATATATACTCTTATTTGGATCCCGGATCTGCCTCCTTGCTCTTTAAATGTCCTCTGATACATTGTCCAACTTCTCTGAGCCTCAGTTTTGTAACAGGAAAGGAGGCCAAGGAGACCTTCTCAAGGAGGTTGTGAGGTGATATATACGGGAATGACCAGGCTAATACCTGGTTAGAGCAATTGCTCTGTAAACACTTGCCTCACACCTCACCCAGCTCCTTCCTGCCACCTCGATGTAGGCAACTAGTTAATTTGTTATTTTTTTTTAAAGAAAGGAAATCCACATTTAGGGGATGATGGATTCCAGTTGTCCTGCTGTGACTCTTGGGATCACCTTTAAATAGCAGATGCTTCCAGGGAAGCTTCTGGCTCCAAATGGAACACCATTGCTGCCTCATACTCCAGACTGCAGCGGCTCTCTGTAATCAAGTCCCACAGCTGTCCCATCCTCGAATTCACCCACAATTCACCTCCTTGTTCCCTTCCAACCAGAGCTGTGCAGGAGGTGACGGGACAGCGAGGGGTCGTCATCACGCGCTCCACGTTCCCCTCTTCTGGCCGCTGGGGAGGCCACTGGCTGGGCGACAACATGGCCGCGTGGGACCAGCTGAGGAAATCCATCATCGGTGTGTGGGCTTCCCCCCAGGGGCCCCTGCTGGCAGAGAGCGGGCTGGGGCGTGTCCTGGCAGAGACATTGGTTATGTCTGTGTATCATTCACATGGGCAGTGAAAGCAGCAGGAGCTGACTTCTCCGTGGGTATGAGTTTGAGTCTCTACCCATCATTTGATATTTTCATCATTGTTGACCCCAGGGCTTCGAAGTAGGGGATGGAAGAGACAGGGCAAACCTACCCTCTGAAAGGGCTGCTTTGTCCAACACAGCTGTGTCTTCTCATTGCAGGCATGATGGAGTTCAGTCTCTTTGGAATATCGTATGTAAGTTACATTGGGGCCGTTATTAATTAGTCATATTCCAGCATGTCTGCAACCTACAAAAGTCCCACCTCATGTTCCGATTTTGCATCTTCTCAGACAGGAGCAGATATCTGTGGCTTCTTTGGAAATGCTGAATATGAGATGTGTGTTCGCTGGATGCAACTGGGGGCCTTTTATCCCTTTTCCAGAAACCACAACACCATTGGGACCAGGGTGAGGCGGCAGCTGGTGCTCAAATCACAACTTCTTCTTACCCTCAAAAGAAGCGTCCTTCTTTGCTGAGGAAAAATCATAAAAATCAGACCCTTCATTTCTTAGAAAACCCACAGAGTTCAAAACCCCAGAGTTATAAGCAATTCTCAAGAAAACACTTTTGCTCATGTCTTGAGGAATGCGTGCCTATGAGGACAGCAGGATTTGAAGCTCCCTGTGAGCTAACTAAAAGGAGCTCTTTTTCCTTGGAGAATTTTTATTTTACTCAGATCCATCCAAGCTCTGTCAGTGCTGCATAAAGCCCCATCTCTCCAGCCCTGTGCAGGGGACTTGGGAGTCTGTGATAAAGAGTGGGAAGGAAGTAGCACTAGTTCAGTCAGACAGCAGGGGCATGAGGGGGGATGGGACAGAAATGAAGGGAGCGATTTGTGTCACTGGTACCTGGGATAAGCACCGGCTGACTTTTTTCTGATAGTGTTAGCATAGCATAAAGAAGTATCTGCCCCATGTTTCTGTATCTCTTTAGAGACAAGATCCTGTGGCCTGGAATTCAACCTTTGAGATGTTCTCCAGAAAAGTCCTTCAGACCAGATACACCCTGCTGCCCTACCTCTACACTTTGATGCATAAAGCTCATGTTGAGGGCAGCACTGTCGTCCGACCCCTCTTCCATGAGTGAGTACAGCCTGTTTCCTGCAAGCAGAGGTTCTGACCATGCCTTGTGGAGAGCACTCTGCAACAGTCCTAACAGTTTGGTGGGTATTTCATACTTCTTACCTTTTTTTTTTTTTTTAAGGTTTACGAATGACAACGAAACATGGGATATAGACTGTCAGTTCATGTTGGGTCCTGCCCTCTTAATCAGCCCTGTGCTGGAAAGTGTGAGTTTTTTGTTTTTTGTTTTTTTTGGTCATAGATTAGAAAACCTCAGTCACATAATCTCAAGTACAAGAAGGGCGTTTTAAAGATCATCTTGTCCCACTCGCTCTTTTCCAGCAAATACCTTTCTAGAACATATAAGGGAGATCTTTTTCTTTTTTCAAAATCCCCATTAATGAAAACTTCATAACCCCAACTGATTTCTCATTTTAGTGTCCTGTTACCCCACATCTTTGTAAAGTTAACCTTTAAAAAAAAAGTTTTCTCTATGTTTGAAGAATTTTCTCAGATCTTTTTTTTTTTTTAAAGATTTTGCTTATTTATTTGACAGAGACAGATCACAAGTGGGCAGAGCAGCAGGCAGAGAGAGAGGGGGAAGCAGGATCCCTGCTGAGCAGGGAGCCCAATGTGGGGCTCGATCCCAGAACCCTGGGATCATGACCTGAGCTGAAGGCAGAGGCTTAACCCACTGAGCATCCAGGAACCCCTTCTCATATCTTTTTCAATTAAACTTCCTAAACTCGGGATACCTGGGTGGCTCAGTGGGTTGTGTCTGCCTTTGGCTGGGGTCATGACATCAGGGTCCTGGAATCGAGCCTTGCATTGGGCTTTCTGCTCAGCATGGAGCCTGTTTCTACCTCTCCCTCTCCCTCTGTGCTCTCTCTCTCTCTCAAATAAATAAAGTCTTAAAAAGAATCTTAAAAAATTTTTAAAAACTTCCCAAACTCTTAAAATCATTAATAAAATTTCCATTTTTATCTTAATTCTAGAGAACGATTTTTATTAATTACATTATTGGAATATGCATAATGTGTCATTTTTATGTTTCAGAACACTTTTGCGATTCCTGCTTATTTTCCCAGAGCCCATTGGTATGACTACAGCACGGTAAGAACTCACATATTTTGTGAAGAACCAGACTGGTCCGTGCTGCCTAGAGGGGTGGCCAGCACTTTCTTCTGTCTTTGAGGCACATAATTTCTAAGACAATAATTTTCAACTTTTCATCCAAGCAAGGTTTCCTTAAACAAAATTATCCACAAAAGCATAATAAGGTAAAATCTGACACCCATATCACATTGACTTTTCTCTCCCCTCACTCCCACTTTTGGAGAACACAGAGAAAAGACTAGATTTCTAGAGCTTTTAAAGAAAGCTGAAATCAGAGATTTTTCTCCTTTGACTTGCTGTTTCTTGTTGACTTTCAAACTTGCTTCCTTAGAAAGATTTGTATTAAAGCGTGCATCTATTCATTTCTTCTCTTTACCTTCATCCCTCCTTGCCTATATTCTGTCTTCTAGGAATCCGGCAGTGTGTCAACAGGTGAGTGGAAAATCCTGGACACACCCCTTGACCACATCAACCTTCATATCAGAGGAGGCTACATCCTGCCTTGGCAAGAGCCTGCAATGAACACTCAAGCCAGGTAAGGATGAGTGATGGTATTGATGGCCACGCTTTGTCATAATGAGGCAGCCTTGTAGGGATCTGCCCACCTTCACCAAGGCTCTGTGGATAAATAAATCCAATTACAGACCCTCTCATTGATTCAATTCCATAAGTGCCTTTTGACTGGGATCTGGGGGAGAATGCATTCATGAAGTCAGTCTTGGGGAGATATTTTATCTATAGCTGTGTCCAAGGCCTGGGGCAAAAATTTTCTTAATTTTTAAATTTTATTTTATTTATTATTTTAGAGAGAGAGAGTGCATGTGGGGTTGGAGGAGTGTGGGGGAAGGACAGAGGTAGAGGGAGAGAATCTTAAGCAGACTCCATGCTGAGTGCCAAGTAGGAGGGATCGATCTCACCACCCTGAGCCAAAATCAAGAGTCCAGTGCTTAATCAACTGAGCCACTCAGTCCCTCTGGGGCAAAAATTTTCTTGAGGGCAGTAGCATTTACCCCTTCCCACACTATTAAAAAAGTTGGGGATATTAATGAGCTCCTTGATTTGTGATGGCTATCCAAGGATGATTTAGTGCTTATTTCCAGGTCTATTTTGGTCAACTCAGGATAGATTTTATATAAATATAAATATTTATACATTTATATTTATATATTTATATTTGTGTTTATGTACTAAATTAAAGGGAACATGTTATGTCAAGAGAGACACACATAAAAAGAACTATAACCATTCAAAAGGAAAGAAGTTAGCTTAGCCTTGTGGTGTAAAGCATGGTTTCACATGAAAGAGAGCTTTGAGCTGAGTCTTGAATAATAAATAAGATTTGAATTTATGAAGGCAGGGAAAGAAATATTCTGGGAGTATTAAAGAGCTAAAGGTGAAAAATGAGTTTGGTTTGGGGCATAGTAAACCAGTCAGTTTGGTTGGAGAATAGAGAGGAAGAGGGATGAAATAAAGTTCAAGCAGGCTAAGATCAGGTCATCGAGGGTGTAAATGCCAGCAAGTCCTTTGTGTTTTATTCTGTAGCAATCTGGAAGCTACTGAAGGGCCGTTTTGTGGTTTCCTTCCTAAGGAATTCATATCTTATCATATTACTTATAATGCATATGTAAGTAAGTATGTTTATTTGATTTTTAAGTGTCTATATTTTTAATCCACAAGAAGATCATGCCTGGTAATTTCATATTAATTATTAAAAATTAGATCTTTAAAAAATTAAATATCTTGAAGTATATTCAAATAAAGGACATTGATTAAACATATTTATCATAATTATTTATAAGTCCCTACTATAAAGAAACCACCTCAAAATTCCAAACAAATATTCTTTCATTACATAAAATAATTTAAATATTACTACACTTAACTAAAATTGGTTTGCACATACATCCTTTGAGATGGAATCCATTTCTAGTTGCAAATATATTTTGATAGATAAATAAGTACATCTCAGCTTAATGGTATTTATACATTTTGCTGTGTTATATAGTAGACATTTTTGTGTATAATTTTTGAAAATAAAATTCCTTTTTAAGCCATCCAGGAAACCTTAATATTTAAGAGGCATGCAATAAGCTCTTTTATAAAGAAGATACATTTTAATTTACCTATTTTTAGAACTTTATGTGCATTTTTATGTGCATTTTTAATGCATTTTTTTTGTTCTGGATGAGTAATATTTTCAACAGAAACTGTCCTTCATTCTTATAACTTATAATCTAGAGAAAAATAACTCCTTTTTTTTTTCATAGTCGACAAAAATTTATGGGATTGATTGTTGCTTTGGACGACAATGGGAAAGCTGAAGGCCAGATATTCTGGGATGATGGACAAAGCATTGGTGAGTATGAATGTTCTAGAATCTCTCCATACAGCATGCAGAAAAACCACAGCTCAGGATACAATTGGCATAATCTGTTTCTAAACCTGTTTCTGCTACTGTTATAGAGCAATGGTGTTGGGAGAATTTTTGCAATTTTTGCCTTCTCCTTATATTACACTGTAATTACTATAGAACAGTATATGGCCCCCCCAGCTTTGTAGGTTCAGCAACGTGATGTTATGGATTCAACCAGGAGGGATCTATCTCTGTATAACTAACTGCCTTGCTCTGATGAAAGTGTGGATGCAACTCTCAGGCTGACAGTTCCTTCATTCACAGTGGTTCACAGACCTGGCTCTGTTGTTTGGGCCAGCCACCTATTACCTGGCACCCTGTTCCTTCTAAGTAGGCGCACTCAAGAGGCAAATGAGAGCTCAGAAGATTTCCCAGTTTCTCAGAAGTAGGGAATTAAGCATTGTCAAAAAGATTGTTATGTCAACGAAATATTACTTTGTATGCTTTCCCTAATCTAGGGATAGGACAGTTCTACCTGAGATAATTGGGATTTGTCACAGTAGTCAGAACATCCTCTTCCTTAGACATCTCTACAGAAATACTGATGTGTTTTACCAACTGACGCCCATTTTCCAATACTTGTTACTGTGGACTAGAACATTCTAATCTTGTAACATATCACATTTTCTGAAATCATAGCTTTTTTTTCACTAGCAATGCCTTCCTTTCCATTTTCTTCATTATGAGGGTACTATATTGTCATTAAAGAAAATATTTTAAAGACAGAAAACTAGAAAAAAAGTAATATTACTGCTATATTCTTTTGCTTTCATGTTATTTAAGAAAATGCTTCACTTTTTATATCACTGAAAACATACTGCATATTTAATTTCTGAGTGCACTTAACATAATGATAGAAATATGTCTAGATGTTATCATATACTCCTTATAAACACCATTATGATTACTCTATCCCACTGAGAGGATATGCCACAATTTATCGGACTTGCTGTAATTACTCTCTAATCTAGGATACAGGATGTTTTCAGTTTTCATTGTTATGAACACCCTCCAGTATTAACCTTTGTTTGCATTTCAGATTATTTCCATAGGGTAGATTCCTAGAAATGAAATTATTGCTTTTTTAATCAACTTAACTGAGTTGTATTTACACAAAATGTATCCATCTTAAGTATACAGTTCAATAAGTTTTGACAAATAGATACATTTATATTGTTACCACCATAGTCAAGATATAGAATATTTTCATGACCCCAAATTTCCCCTTCTACATCTTTTCAGTGAACTACCCCCCACTCCCAACCCCCACTTCAGGCTCTTACAACTACTGATCTGCTTTCTGTCTCTCTAGATGAGACTTGTCTTTTCTAGGCTTGACATAAATAGAATCATTCAGTGTGTATCCTTTTGTGTTTTGCTTCTGTCACTTAGCAAAATGATTTTTGTAGCAAAATATTTTGCCATCTGGTGGCATATAAAGGTAGCTTATTACCTTTTGACTCCTGAATAACAACATCCCATTGTATATATATACACCATAGTTTGTTTATCCATTTCCTTACTGATGAATATTTAAGTTGTTTTATGTTTTTTACCATTATGCATAAACCTCCCATGATTATTTGAGTATAGGTCATTTTGCGATCATACGTTTTCATTTCCCCTGGGTAAAAGTCTGGATGTGAAATTGCCAGGCTGGGTCAGATGGTTAAGTGTATGTTTAACTTTTGAAGAAACTGCCCAGGTATTTTCTAAACTGGCTATACTGTTTCTCTTCACTAACGACAAAAATTCAGAGTTCCAATTTCCCACATCTTCACTAACACTTGGTGTTGTCAGTCTTTAAAATTTTAACTATTTTAGTAGTACCTAGTGCATCTCATTATGGATTTAATTTGCTTTTCCTTGATGTTGAACATCTTATGTTTATTGGCTATTTGTATGTCTTCTTATTGAGGTATTGGTTCAAGTCCTCTGCCTATTTTTTATTATGTTGCCTTTTCCTTAGTGACCTGTAGGAGTTATGTATACCAGACTTTTATCAGTTAGGACTTGCCTCTCCCTGTCTGTAACTTGCCTATACAATTCCTTTATAGTATTTTACAAAAAACAAACTTTAACTTTGATAAAAGTCCATTTTTTTCCATGCTTTTCTTTGATATTTGTGCTTCTTGTGCCTTGGTCTAAAAAGCATCTGGTACTAATTCTAACGTGTGTGTTGGGGTGGGGGGTTGTTTCCCCATACCAACAAGTAATTCTGGGACACTATCTAGGTGTCCTACAATTCAACTCAGTTCTGACACTACATTATTCACCATTGCTCTCTAGCCCCAAATCCCTTCCAAAGGTCTCTAGGTGGGGCTGGAAGTTCCAACCTTCTCATCACAGGAATGATTAGCCAGGAGCCAGAGGCGCTTTTCCTAAATCAACTCATTAACGTAACAAAAAGATACTTAGTTCCTATCACTTAGGAAATTCCAAGGGTTTTAAGAGCTCTGTGTCAGAAATAGGGTGAAGACCAAATACAGATGATAAATCACAAAATCTCACGGCCTAATCCAAGGTTACAGAGATTTTTCTCGTAGCTTTTACAGTTAGGACTATCATCTATTTTGTATTAAATTCTGTATGTGTGTAATGGTCAAGATTCATTTGTTCCCTCTTATGTTTATCCAGTTAATCCAGCACCTTTCCTGAAAGCAGAGTCTTTTCCCTTGTTATATTACCTTGACACTTTTGTTAGCTATGAATAGGTCCTATATGGCTGAGAATCTATTTTTAGATTATTTGTTCTGTTTCATGATCTCTGTGTCTATATTTCCACCAATACCATACTGTATTAACTAAGGTAGATTCAAAACTGTTTTGACAAATAGTAATTAACAAAAACTAGCTAGAATTTTGATTGCAATTGCATTGAGTCTATAAATTAATTTGGGAATATCTGTGCATCATCTTTAATTACTTAGGTCTTCTTTATCTCAGAGCATTTGTAATTTTCAGTGCATGGGTCTTACACATATTTTGTTAAATACATCCTAAGTATTTCTAAGTTTTTGATAGTATTGTCGATAGTACTTTAAATTTCAGTGTATGCATAATGCATTATAACCCCATAGTCATTGAATATGCTATTTAAAAGAGCTATTTTTCAAATAATTTGATTGCTCATTTAGAGGTAGGACCAGGTTAAGGGTGGGATATGAAAGAATTTGATTACTTTTTTCCAAGTTCAACTTAGTCTTTAATTATTTCTGTAAAGTTTAATTTGATAAGTGAATTCCATGGAGAGACATGTGGCACGTGGCATCCCGTAGCCCTGGAATCAGACATCACTTCAGTCATTTCCTGGTTATGTGTCTTTTGGAAGGATGCTTAACATCTCTTTGCTAGCATTTTCTTGTCTTTACCATCTACAAAACTGTACTTATCACATAGATCTTTTTATGCAAACAAAATGATTTCATATGTAGAGAGAATTCTTGGCACATACATGCTGAGTAGTGTATATCATTAATACTCAAGGTAAATAAAATTACAGTATAAGTCTTTAAGATAAGATATATTAGGTAAGATATACTGCATTTACATCAGTGTGATTACTATGACAACAGGAAGTCCAAAAGTCAGAAAAGGGAGGTTAACCAGCCACCCAAATTAGGTTTTTAAGAGATTTTCAGCCTTAAACCTTGTAAAAAAATAATCTACAGGGCCAATTTTTTAAACTTAAGAATTATATTAATGAGCTAGGATGTTCCCATCTATTAGGAAGTACTTATTTTCCTTAAATTAAATCTAGGTGAAGCATGAGATTTTAATCAGGGATTTGTTTGGAGAGCACAAAATTGCAGCTAAAGGAGTTAGTGGCTGTGCCAAGGTTATTAACACTGTATCACTCAGTGACATCTCGCCGGGTTGACCGCTGACTGCATCATCCCATCACGCCCGCTGCATGCGTAGGTGATTGCGCAGGAAGCAATTCCATTATCATGGTATGGAACATGGGCAATAAAGTCAGGTTAGAGAATGCTGAGAGATGAGATTAATTTTGCACACTTGGAATTTGAGACATTTATGCAGTCTCCTGGTGGGGCTTGCCATTTGCAAATAGGGTGTGATGACAGAAAGTCTGATGAAGGAGGAGTGAGAAGCCTGGGAGTGTTATGACAAGTAGAAATCACACTGTATTAATCTTTAAGATGAATCAGGTAGAAGTCTTTTTTTTTTTAAAGATTTTATTTATTTATTTGACAGAGAGAGAAATCACAAGTAGGCAGAGAGGTAAGCAGAGAGAGAGGGGGAAGCAGGGCTCTCGTTGTGGGGCTCAATCCCAGGACCCTGAGATCATGACCCGCGCCGAAGGAGGAGGCTTAACCCACAGAGCCACCCAGGCGCCCCAGAAGTCTTTTTTATATGTATTTTTATAAAAAATAAATGCCTTTTTGTTGTTGTTAGTTCTTGGGGTTGTCTTTAACTTTTTGGTAGTAAGTTTATTGAGATACAATTCACACACTATGTAACATACCATTCTTAAGTCTAGAATTCGCTGGTTTTCATATATTTGCCAAGTTGTGCAACCATTACACAGATAATTTTGGAAAAATTTCTTTACCCTCAAAATAAGCCCTCCACCTTTTAGATATCACCCCTCAGTCCTCCCTTGCCCTGCCCCCATTATCTCCAGCCCCAGGAGATGCAGCCCTAGACATTTACTACTCTGTCACTATATATCTGTGTATGCTAGACGTTTCATAGGAATGGAATCATATGGATCACATAAATGGAATAAATAAACGTGGTCTTTTATTACTGCCTTCTTTCACTTAGCATAACATTTTTAAGGTTCTAGCAAGTTGTAGCATGTATCCGTACTTCATTTCGTTAATATGGATGAATAGTAGGATGTTGTATGAATATACCACATTTTATATATCAGCTATTACATGCTTGGTTGTTTCCACTTTTTCACTATTAAGAAAAATGCTACTATGAATATTCATGTACAAGTTTTTGTATCAATATTTTTTTTAGTTTTCTAGGGTGCATACCTAGGATTGGAATTTCCCCTTTGTATAGTAACTTTATGTTTATTTTTGTGTGAACTCCCATATTCTTTTATAAGGAGGTGGCACCATTTTACATTCCTTCAGCAATGGATATGGGGTCCAGTGTCTCAACATGTTGCCAACACTTATTATTGTCTTCCTGCTAGGTGTGAAGTAATATACCACTGTGGCTTCTATTGATTTGTGTTTTTCCCTGATAATTAATCTCATTGAATGTCTTTTCTTGTACTTACTGGCCATTCATTTTTAAAAATATTTAATTTATTTATTTGAAGACAGAGGGAGAGAAAACAAGTAGGGAGAGTGGAGGAGGGAGAAGCAGACTCCTCACCAAGCAGGGAGCCCCATTTGGGGCTTGATCCCAGAACCCTGGGATCATGACCTGAGCAGATGGTAGATGCTTAATTGACTGAGCCACCCAGGTGTACCTTACTGGCCATTCATAATCTTCTTTGGAGAAATGTCTAATCAAAAACTGTGTCAATTTGTACATTAGATTATCTTTTTATTATTTAATTGTAAGTGTTTTATATCCTCTAGATACAAGTCCCTTATCAGACATGAGATGGATTATAGTGACAATTTGGTCTAGATAATTCTTTGTTGCAGGTGGTGGCTGAACTGTTCATTACAGGATGTTTAGCAACACCCCTCCAAATGCCGAAAACACTCTCCCCAACCCCAAGATGTAGCAATCAAATGTCTTTCTAGATGTCACCAAATGTCGCACCAGCAAAATCACTGATGGCTGGGAACCAATGTTTTAAGGGAATCTAGAATCCTTTTATATAGCTTGAGCTAATTGGAACTAGGTGATTAATGTCACAGTGGGTTAATAACGCCACAGTTAGTTTGTGTTAAGAAACCAGCTCCCTATGAGCAATATATTTCAAAAATTTAAGAGGAAATCAATTTTCTATGAAATTTCAGTTTCCTTCAACAAATGTCTTCGTTTCAAGGTTAAAAATCAATAGTCCCTGAGAGTTTAAAGATTTTTACACTTTTTAACTCCTATGGAGAAGCTCTTTGCTCCTTTTCACCAAACAGAGTTAGAAATTCAAAATTTAAAGCACCAAGACATAATGTAAGTATAGCTTTAACTTTTTTTTTTTAAAATTTCTTTTCAGCATAACAGTATTCATTGTTTTTGTACCACACCCAGTGCTCCATGCAATATGTGCCCTCCTTAATACCCAGCACCCGGCTCCCCTAACCTCCCACCCCCTCCCCCCGCCCCTTCAAAAACCCTCAGGTTGTTTTTCAGAGTCCATAGTCTCTCATGGTTCACCTCCCCTTCCAATTTCCCTCAACTCCCTTCTCCTCTCCATCTCCCCATGTCCTCCATGTTATTTGTTATGATCCACAAATAAGTGAAACCATATGATAATTGACTCTCTCTGCTTGACTTATTTCACTCAGCATAATCTCTTCCAGTCCCATCCATGTTGCTACAAAAGTCGGGTATTCATCCTTTCTGATGGAGACATAATACTCCATAGTGTATATGGACCACATCTTCCTTATCCATTTGTCCATTGAAGGGCATCTTGGTTCTTTCCACAGTTTGGCTAGTGTGGCCATTGCTGCTATGAACACTGGGGTAGAGATGGCCCTTCTTTTCACTACATCTGTATCTTTGGGGTAAATACCCAGTAGTACAATTGCAGGGTCATAGGGAAGCTCTATTTTTAATTTCTTGAGGAATCTCCACACTGTTCTCCAAAGTGGCTGCACCAACTTGCATTCCCATCAACAGTGTAAGAGGGTTCCCCTTTCTCCACATCCTCTCCAACACATGTTGTTTCCTGTTTTGCTAATTTTGGCCATTCTAACTGGTGTGAGGTGGTATCTCAATGTGGTTTTAATTTGAATCTCCCTAATGGCTAGTGATGATGAACATTTTTTCATGTGTCTGATAGCCATGGAAACCAATGAGAATGAAGACACTTCGGTCCAAAACCTATGGGATACAGCAAAGGCAGTCCTAAGGGGGAAATACATAGCCTTCCAAGCCTCCCTCAAAAAAATTGAAAAATCCAGAATACAGCAGCTGTCTCTACACCTTAAAGAACTGGAGAATCAACTACAAATCAAACCAACTCCACACATAAGAAGGGAAATAATCAAGATTAGAGCAGAGATTAATGAGATAGAAACTAGAGATACAGTAGAATGTATCAATGAAACTAGAAGCTGGTTTTTTGAAAGAATCAATAAGATCAATAAACCATTGGCCACACTAATCCAAAAGAAAAGAGAGAAAGCTCAAATTAATAAAATTATGAATGAAAAGGGAGAGATCACAACTAACACCAAGGA
>PISX010021490.1:0-20855 GCA_004024625.1 Mellivora capensis
ACGAGATGGAAATATGCAAAGGCAACAGCGAGAAAGGAGACCTGTGACAGGAGACAGTAAAGGAATTTGAAGGAAGCCATATGGCAACGGGTTTGAAAACCTGGAGAATGTGATGAAGCAGAAAGCTATGAACCTCTGAATGGGGGCGCAGGGTGGACACTGAAGTCAGATGTCCTGGGTGACACCAGGACCTGCCATTCACTAGCTGTGTGACGTTAGGCCAATGGCTGAGCCTCTCTGTGCTTTAGCTCCTCATCTGTAAAGTGGAGGTAGTTATAGTTCCTACCTCTTGGGTGGTTGTGAGAATTAATGAGCCAATACATGGAAAGGACACACAGTGAAGACCCAGTAAGTGCTGTTGTTACGGTTGGTGGTGTTCGCCTTTTAGATTGATTGATTTATTTGAGAGAGAGAGCACGCATGCGAGCACTGGGAGGGGCACAGGGAGAGAAGAGAGAGAATCCCCAAGCAGACTCCCTGCTGAGTGCAGAGCCTGACTCCGGGCTGGATCCTGGACCCTGAAATCATGACCTGAGCTGAAATCAAGAGTTGGACCCTTGGGGTGCCAGGGTGGCTCAGTCCGTTAAGCCGTCTGCCTTCGGCTCAGGTCATGATCCCGGGGTCCTGGGATCGAGCCCCGCATCGGGCTCCCTGCTCAGCAGGAAGCCTGCTTCCCTCTCTGCCATTCTTCCTGCTTAGGCTCTCTTTCTCTCTGACAAATAAATAAATAAAATCTTAAAAAAACAAATGATTTGGGGACGCCTGGGTGGCTCAGTTGGTTAAGCGGCTGCCTTCAGCTCAGGTCATAATCCCAGCATCCTGGGATGGAGTCCCACATCGGGCTCCTTGCTCGACAGGGAGCCTACTTCCTCCTCTCTCCCTGCCTGCTTCTCTGCCTACTTGTGGTCTCTGTCTGTCAAATAAATAAATAAAATCTTAAAAAAAAAAAAAAAAGACAACAGGCTGTCCATCTGAAAGAAAAAAACATGGACTTCCATCTTCATATGTAGGATAATTTCTTGGTGGGCTCAGGATAAGCAATAATAAAAAAAAAAAACTTGCTAAAACATCTAGAGAATTAGGTGAACCACCTAGGACTTAGGAGTGGGGGCGAACCTTTCTCATCCCAACTAAGACGGGAGCATTCT
Organism: Mellivora capensis; assembly: GCA_004024625.1. NCBI lineage: Eukaryota > Metazoa > Chordata > Mammalia > Carnivora > Mustelidae > Mellivora > Mellivora capensis. The sequence goes on from PISX010021490.1 coordinate 1,149, forward strand.
AGTTGGCCATATAAAAAACTTTTGAAAAGCAAAAGGCCCCCTCAGTGAAGTCCACCAGCAAATGACAGATGGAGGAAAGTACTAGTAATTCCAATGGTTACAACACACAGAGCTATTGGGCGCTGACCGGGAAAGCACGAAACAGGCCGGAAAAATGGGCCGGGGAGGGCAGGTCCCAGGGCGTGAACGCAAATTGCTAGTGCAGGGGTGAAGAATGCCCCCGATCCCCTGCGGTCAGGAAATAGGGATCCGGGGAGCCTAGAGAAAGCCCTTGGAGCCTATCAGTTTGGCTGAACCTCCAACCCGCTCTGACAGCTTCGCTGGCCTGGAAACGGGCTGCCTTTGTGGAAATCCATCTGGAGACACCGTGATTGAAGTGAGTGAAGATGCAAATATTCCTGGGAATCTATTACAGAGAAATTAAAAAGAAAGAAGTTGACCTTCCTGCCCTCCAGCTGGAGGGGTGTTTGGGTGGGGAGGTGAACCCACGGATGCTAGGAGGGCGTGGGAAGCCTGCTGCAGGGGGAGCCGCTGCAGGCAGGGAGGGGGAAGGCTGTGCGTCTGGGTGGGAGGGAGAGTGAGAAGTAGCCTAGGGAGGCTGAAAAGTCAATGTTAAGGTGGCGGGAGGCAAAGAGCTGTTGATCTAGAGTTGACCCTTTTGGACAATGTGAGGGCTTGGGGATGGCAGGGGGCCCATCTCCCTCCCACTCCTGCTAGAAAATCCCTGTGTAACTTCTGACTCTCCAAAGACTTTACATGCTGTAGACCTGAAGCCTTACCTATAACATAAACAATCAATTAACACGTATTTTGTATGTGTATTAATTATGGTATTCTTTTTTTTTAAGATTTTATTTATTTATTTGACAGACAGAGATCACAAGTAGGCAGAGAGGCAGGCAGAGAGGGAGGAAGGGAAGCAGGCTCCCCGCTGAGCAGAGAGCCCGACGAGGGGCTCAATCCCAGGACCCTGGGATCATGACCCGAGCCGAAAGCAGAGGCTTTAACCCACTGAGCCACCCAGGCGCCCCTAATTCCTGTATTCTTAAGGTAAGTTAGAGGAAAGAAAATGTTATTAAGGAAATCATAAGGAGGGGCACCTGGGTGGCTCAGTTGGTTAGGAGCCTGCCTTTGACTCAAGTCATTATCCCGGGGTCCTTCCCCATCAGCTCCCTGCTCCACGGGAAGTCTGCTTCTTTCCCTCCTTCTGCCCTTCCCCCACTCGTGCTTTCTCCCTTGCACACATTCTCTCTCTCTCAAATAAATAAAATCTTAAAAAGGAAAAAGAAAGGAAATCATAAGGAAGACAGAAAAACACACTACTGTAATATCTCAAAAGAAGGGAAAACCCATGTTGTTCCAGGGTCCGCTGTATATTAAGTTAGGAAAACAAGAATGTTTGGAGAATAAATTGTCCACACAATAAGTCTTTTTTAGCCAACCAAAGCCTACCCTTGCCGGTGGATTATTTTGGAAGAAATTTCACTTTCCAGAGTTCTTCCACGTATGTTACCGAGTTAGGATCCCAGAACTGTTGGAGGTTTTGGCCCACCTATTTTAACTGATGGGGGAGAGCAGGCCCAGAGAGGGTAAATATCTTTCCTAGGTCACACAGCTAAAGAGCTGTGACCCTAGAACTCATTTCACCCTGCATGCTGCCTCCTAATGAGATTTTTGAAATGAACTTTTTATTTTTGCAGATTTTCAATTTACAGACAACCTGCAAAGATAGCTACAGAGAGTTCCTGTAGAGCCTATGTTCGGATCTGTTATTAATATGTTTTTATTATTATAATAGCTGTTATTAATATGTTTCTCTAGTCACACCAGTGAAACACTCTTTTGTTGCAGGTAATGAACCAATGCTGGTGCATTACTATTAATAGCTATATTAATATTATATTAATAATATAATAATTTCTTGACTTTTTACCTAATGTCCTTTCCTGTCCCAGGATCCCATCCAGAAGACCACCTTACATGCATTGTCATGAGTTCTTAGACCCCTCTTGGCTCAGGCTTTCCTTGCTTTTGAGGATCTTGGTGGTTTTGAGAAGACGTCCCTCCATCTGGTATTTAAAACTTTTTTTTTTTAAGATTTTATTTATTTGTCAGGGAGAGTGAGAGAGCAAGCACAGGCAGACAGAGGCAGAGGGAGAAGCAGGCTCCCCTCCGAGCAGGGAGCCCAATGTGGGACTCGATCCCAGGACGCTGGGATCACGACCTGAGCCGAAGGCAGCTGCTCAACCAACCGAGCCACCCAGGCGTCCCCTTCCATCTGGTTTTGTCTTGTGTTTTTCTCATGGTAAGACTGAGGTTCTGAGCTTTCCCGGGGAAGACCACGGAGGTGGAGTGATCATTTTCATTACGCCATAACCAGGGGATGTACTGTCACCATAACCCACCACTGAAGACATTGACCTTGACTGCCTGGGGAGGTGGTGTTCATTGGGTTTCTCCGTGTAGACCCATTCTCCCAACCTGTCCACACCGTCCTCTTTGGAAGGAAGTCACTGCACACATCCCGCACTTAGAGAGATGGGGGCTATGGGCCACCTCCTTCAGAGGACATTACCTGTATACTTTATTTGGAATCCTTCGATAAGGGAGATTCCCAAAGGATTTTCAATTCATTTTCCTATTGCGTAGAGTGAAGATAGTAAATATAATGTAAATATTTTAATAGCTTTATTGAGAAACAACATCATATTTTCACCCATTTAAGTGTACAATTCAGTGCTTTTTAGGTTTTTTTGTGTGTGTGCACCCATCACCACAATAATCAGGAACATTTTTGGTCCCCCTAAAAGAAATTATCACCCACACTCCCCCAACCCCTTTCCTCACCCTTAGGCTGCCCCTAATCTACTTTTTGTCTATAAAGTTGTCTTTCCTGGATGTGTCCTTATGGATGGAACCATATACGATGTCGTCTTATGTGACTGGCTTCTTTCACTTGGCATAATGTTTACAAGCCACATCCATGCTGGAAGGTGTTAGCAAAACTCCACTGTTTTGTTTTGTTTTGTTTTTAAAGATTTTATTTATTTATTTGACAGACAGAGATCACAAGTAGGCAAGAGAGGCAGGCAGGGAGAGAGAGGAGGAAGCAGACTCCCCGCAGAGCAGAGAGCCCGATGTGGGGCTCGATCCCAGGACCGTGAGATCACGACCCGAGCTGAAAGCAGAGGCTTTAACCCACTGAGCTACCCAGGCGCCCCAAAACTCCACTGTTTTTATGGCTGAGTTTTATTCCATCGTATGGAGAGACCACATTTTGTTTCTCCATTCATCAGTTGAGGGACACTTGGGTTGTTTTCACTTTGGGGCTATTATGAAATGTGCTGTTGTAAACATTCACACAGAAGTTTTTCTGTGGACATACATTTGTATATACGTAGGAGTAGAAGTGCCGGGCCTGTGGAAACTCTGTTTACCTCTTCGAGAAACTGCCAGACTGTTCTCCAAGCGACTATGCCATTGCTCGTTCCCACCAGTAAGAGAGGAAGGTTCCTGTTTCTCCACATCCTCATCTACCTTTGTTATTGTCTGTCTTTGCTTTTTTTTTAAAGGTTTTTATTTAAATAATAATTATTTAACATACAATGTAATAGGAGTTTGGGGGTGTTACAAAATGGTAATTCAATACTTCCATCGATCACCCGGTGCTCATCACAATAAGGGCCCTTCTTAATCCCCAACCCCTATTTCGCCCAACCCTCCCCTCTGATAACCATTGGAGTGTTTATAATTAAGAGTCTCTTTCTCGGTTTGCCTCTTTCTCTCCCTTTGTTTGTTTCTCTCGTTTCTTAAAATCCACACATGAGTGAAATCACACGGTATTTGTCTCTCACTAACTTATTTCGCCCAGCATAATACTCTCTAGCTCCATCCGTGTCATGGCGAATGGCAAGATTTTATTCTTTTTGATGGCTGAGTAATATTCCACTGTATATACAGATCACATCTTTGATCAATGGACTTTTGGGCTGCTTCCATACTTTGGCCGTTGTAGATAATGCTTCTATAAACATAAGGTGAATGCATCCCTTTGAAACCATATTTTTTAATTCCTTGGGTAAGTACCTAGTCGTGCAATTGCTGGTTAGTAGATAGTTCTTTTTTTAACTTTTGGAGGAATCTCCATACTGTTTTCCACAGTGGCTACACCAGTTTGTTATCGTCTGTTTTTGAAAGGAAAAAAAAGCCATCCTAGTGCATATAAAGTGGTACTTCATTGTACTTTTATTCACATGTCCTTTTTTAAAAAATTTTTTAAATTTATTTATTTGTCAGAGAGAGGGAGAGAGAGAGAGTGAGCACAGGCAGACAGAGTGGCAGGCAGAGGCAGAGGGAGAAGCAGGCTCCCTGCAGAGCAAGGAGCCCGATGTGGGACTCGATCCCAGGACGCTAGGATCATGACCTGAGCCGAAGGCAGCCACTTAACCAACTGAGCCACCCAGGTGTCCCTATTCACATGTCCTTAATGACTAACAATGGCAACCATCTTTTCATGTGTTTCCTGGTTATTTGTTTAGCCTTTCTGGAGAAATGTCTGTTCAAACCCTTTGCCCATTTTTTAATTGTGTTGTCTTTTTATTACTGAGTTGTAATAGTTCTTTATATATTTTGATGTAAGTCCCTTACGAGATAATATGATTTGCAAATATATCCCCCGTTCTGTGGGTTTTCTCTTTGCTTTCTTGATGGTATAACTTACAACACACAAGTTTTTAATCTTGATGTAATCCAGATATCATTTTGTCACCCCCCCCCTTGATCATTTGTGCTCTCAGTGTTGTATCTAAGAAATCATGGCCTCACACAAGAAGGTCAAGATTTTCTCCTATGTTTTCTTGTAGAAGTTTTATATTTGTAGCTCTTACATTTAGGTTGATGATCCATTCAGAGTTAATTTTTGCATATGGTGTGAGGTAAGGGTTCAATATCATTCTTTTGCATGCGGATATCCAGTCATCCCAGCACCCTTTGTTAGAAAGATGTCTTTTTTTTTCATGGAATTGTCTTGGCATCCTTGTGAAAAGGGAAGATGCTAAAGCTTTTGGTCCGGAGGGGCCATGTTTGGAGAAGCACGGACTTAGTATTGTACTTTTTAAGAAGGTGATGTTAAGGCCTGGGGTCTTGGGATGGGTTCCAGGGAGGTGGCATTTGTGTCTGTGGGATGAGAGCTGGATCCCCTGGCCAGGGCAAGGTAGACATTACGTGAGCCCAAAGAGATAACTCGAGAGCCTACTGCATCATATTCACAGGGGAGATACTGTTCACCAGGGGAGTCAGCCTAACGGTGGGCTCTACCCATGTGGACAATGTGTGGTGATCAGACATGATACTTGGTCAATTTACAAAAACAATTATAACGGCCAAGTCAACTGTTCCTGAAGTTTCCCTCCCAGGTTCCCAGGCTCTGTCCCTGAACGAGAGGCATCATGCATGGGTTTATGTGTTCAGCTTGCAGTTTCAAGCTTCTGGGGGGGACCCTCTGGATCTTGTCAGAGGTTTTATTTCAAGGTTCCAAACCCAAGAGGTTTTTCTACCTCTGTTAACGTATGTCTCGGATACATGGGTGCACAGCCTTGGTACAGTTAAGGATAAGAACCCCTTTGGGACAGTGTGTTCTCATCCTGCCCGTGACCTCAGCTGCTTGTGAGACCCTGTTGGGGCTCCCAGGCTGTCCGTCCCTGGCTGCCCCAGCTCGGAAACAAAGCCAGGACTGTTTTCCCCACGGTCGTGCATGAAGTATTCCCACAGGCCCCGAGCATCCACATTTCTCCCCCTTCCTCTCTAACAGAAAGGAGAGACATAACAACCCCTCACACTCACCACCAAATTATTTCCCATTTGCTCTTAAAAAGAAAGTGTTTTTTCTCTCCAACAGCTACTCTAACCAACATGTTCCTTGAAATTTAAGCAAAGCAATTTTTTATGCACCTCCCACTAAACGAAGTAAATTTTCCGTCCAAATTTTTTCATTTGCCCAAAAATGTTTTGCTAGGTTTAGGTGAGTTTGCTGAAAATCATCTTGTGGAGTGATTGATAATTTCTCTCAGTCTTTGCGTGCCCATCTGCTGATTTGGGATGGTTTGGTACATTGGCCTGTTTCCATTATTCTCTGAGATCTTCCTATATGCCACACGCTGGAGATATGGTATTGAACAAAAGCTGAGATCATGGCTTTCATGGAAATGTGAGTCTGGGCAGAGGGGGCAGCAGGAGGGGAGAGGACAAGGAGCGAAGAAAAATAATCCACAAAGAATCAGATGCAAGTATATGATAGCAAATTGTGGCAGGTTCCTGAGAGTAAGGAAGCTATTATTTGGGGATGAGGTTCCTGAGAGTAAGGAAGCTATTATTTGGGGATGAGGGTGGGTCAGAGAAGCTGAGGTCTAAACAGGAGTGAGAGTCACCTGGTGCACAATGGAGGAGGAAGTGTTCCAGGGAGTGAGACTTAGCATGTGCAAAGGCCCTGAGGTGGGCAATCACCTGGCCCATTCTAGGACTGCCAGTGGACTGGAAACCAGTGAATATGTTGGAACATGGTATGAAATGAGGCTGGGAAGGCAGCCAGGAGTCAGACCGTGCAGGTCTCAAAGGTCACTGAAGGCTTTTTTCCACAGAGCAATCAAAAGCCACTGGGGCAGAGAGATGTTCAGATCTTCATTGCCCAAGGGTCCCTCTGTCGGTGTTTGGAGAAGGTATCATAGAGAGGTGAGCAGGGACTCAGGAGAGTAGGCAGGTGGCTTTGGCTCTGGAGAGAGCATGTGACCATTTGGGCACTGGGATGGAGTAGCGGGGTAAAGATTAGAACCTAAAAACCAGGGGCACCTGGGTGGCTCAGTGGGTTAAAGCCTCTGCCTTCGACTCAGGTCATGATCTCAGGGTCCTGGGATCGAGCCCCGCATCGTGCTCTCTGCTCAGCAGGGAGCCTGCTTCCCCCTCTCTCTCTGCCTGCCTCTCTGCCTACCTGTGATCTCTGTCTGTCAAATAAATGAATAAAATCTTAAAAAAAACCCACAAAACCTAAAAACCAAAACAAACAAAGCAAAAAACAATCAAACAAGAACCCCTAAAAACCATGCGCCCGCAATGCCGTCTGGGACAAGTCAAGCTTATGGCAGAACCGCAACTCTTCACCAACAAGAGTCTAAAGATTTTGTCTTCCGTGGATTTGAACAAGGTTCAAGTCTCCTTGCTCCGTGACCGGGACACAGGCTGCTCCTTCTAACGAGAGCGGCAGTGCCCAGAGTTTGCACTAAACTTTCCGGGCGCGCCGGGCACCATTTGGCATTGCTGCCTGCCCTTGCTTTTTCCATTTTGCTTCCATGGCTCTCCTCGAGGAGGTCAACTTCATGCTCAAAGACGAAGGAGGAAATGAAAGGGATGAAGGTGGCTTAAAGCCACGAAACCTGCAGAGGCGTCTCAAGGAAGACGGGCGGACCCAAGGCCCAGAGAGTGGGGGGCCCGGGGGGGGCTCATCTCTCCATTTCTTTCCACCTCATTCTTCAGATGGGGAAACTGAGGCTAAATAGAGTGATATTTAAATTTTTAAAAATTTTTTTAAATTTATTTATTTGTCAGAGAGAGAGAAAGAGCGAGCACAGGCAGAGTGGCAGGCAGAGGCAGACGGAGAAGCAGGCTCCCCGCCGAGCAAGGAGCCCGACGTGGGACGCGATCCCAGGACGCTGGGATCATGACCTGAGCCGAAGGCAGCCGCTTAACCAACTGAGCCACCCAGGCGTCCCTAGAGTGATATTTAGAGACTAAATAGTGTGACTGTCAGACCTCGGTGGGGTTGGGGGGGCGGGGCAGCCAGGGAACCGGTGAGCGCACGGGTGGGCTGTGTCTCCAGGGAGTGTCTCTGTGGTCATGATGACTCCGCTCCAGTGGCCTTGGACCTTGCAACCTGCCCACACTCAGTATCCAGTCCCCAGGAGAGTGTGGGGGGCTCCCGTTCCCCCCGCTAGGCTGCAACAGAGCACCCCGGTTGACCATCTCACTGGCAAGGGGTCGTCCGCAAAGTTCATCAGGTGCCACCACCGGGAAAGCAAGGAGGAGGGTTCCAGCTGGCCCCAGGGGCCTGTGCACCCAGCTGGCCACTTTCCATCTCAGAGCACGCCCCCGCCTTCCACCCGCCACCGAGTTCCGTGCCCCCCAGGCCCCAGGCACCAGATCCTCCTCATGCTTCCTCCTGCTATTCTGGAAGGTTTCTCGTTCTACCAGTCTGGGTTGGGGTCCTGTCCCTGCTTGCATTCCAGCAAGCTGCAGCATCAGGTCCGGACCTCATCAAGACTGTGCCCTATTCAGAGGCATTCTCGAGAAACAAGTTCTGATTTTGATACGCTATGATAAGTTCCTTCATGCCCACCCAAACCCCCAGGCTGCCCAGCCCCCAGGGTCTCCATGAGCCCCTGGCCCCTGGAGCCTCAGCCTTGCATCCTACTGGCAACAGCGTGCCCATCTCAGCTTATGATTAACTGCAGGGGATGCACGACCTTGTTCACAGCCTCTGTGCCTCTGCTTTCGCTGTTCCAAACCCTCCCGCTGTTCCTTGCATGAATACCCCTCACTCACCACAGACGCCGTCTCCCTCCTATGGCGCCCTCATCCCTGACCCTATAATGTCTTGTGTATGGTCCAGTTGCTACAGTTCCAGTTTTTTTTTAAAGATTTTATTTATTTATTTATTCGTCAGAGAGAGAGAGAGAGAGAGCACAAGCAGGCAGAGAGGCAGGCAGAGGCAGAGAGAGAAGCAGGCTCCCCGCTGAGCAAGGATTCCGATGTGGGACTCGATTCCAGGACCCCGGGATCATGACCTGAACCGAAGACAGTGGCTTAACCCACTGAGCCACCCAGGCGCCCCTACAGTTCCAGTTTTTATACTGTTTCGGAATTTTCTGTTCATTCCGTCATTTGGCAAATACTGATTGAGCAGCTACTATGTGCCCAGACTCTATGCGAGGATTAGGGTGGTGAGCAAACCAGATTCTAGCTGGAGGGCAACCGGTAGCCAAGGAAATAAGCAGAGTAGCGTGTCGGGGGCAATGAATGCTCCGGGGAGAAATAAAATGGAGGAAGAAGACCCAAAGAGGGAATCAGGGCAGGGCCTCCCAGGGAGGGAGAGAAAGGGCCAGAACACATCCCTGGGGGCTTATAGACGCCCCCATTGGAGAACCTCTGTTTTCCTCTCAGTGAAATGGGAAGCAAGGGTGCCCAAATGCTGGCTGGAGAAGAGCCTCCCTCCAGGTGGAAAATTGTGGCGAAGTCTGGTAGGAAAAGGCCAAGAGTCAGGGACAGCGGGACAGGTATGAGAAGTGATGGCAAGTGACGTCTGCCTTCTTCCCCGTTGGGTGGCACAGAGGGGCAAACATCTGGAAAGAGCAGAGAAAGGGGCTTCCCGATGCCTTCTTTCCCTCCCGAGCATCTCTGGTTTCCTGGATGACCACACAGAAGGAGATTTCCAGGCAGTCATTCCTGGTTCTTGGCCTCGTCTCTGCCCTTCAACAGGAGGGCAGATCTGCGCAGAGGAAGCCCCCAGCCTGTAGTGCCCCACGTGGGAGACGCTCCCTCAGGGGGCTCCTGACACCCGTGCACATGGCCAGGAGGTGAGGGGTTCCAGAAGGTGTGCGTGCATTGGCACGTGCTGGGGGAGCTGCGTGCGTACTCACCGGGACTCGTGCCTCACCCACTGCTGACCTTACATAACAGGGACATCCAGAGAACAGCCTCTGGCAGTTGAACTTTGGGAAATCTAGGAGAGTTCCGTGCCAGGCTGAATCAATCAGGGCCCCCTTGCCCAGGGCAAACACTGAGGCTCCTTTTGAAGAGTGGACGGGAACCCCACCCAAGCCTCCAGAGACGCATTCTTGCATTTCAGAAAAGAAAAAAAAAATAATAAACCACCCAAGGCCTAATCCCCAAAGCTGGGGCTCAGAGGAAGTTAGCTAGAACCCATATTCGAACAGTGTTTTTGTTCTGGTTACCCACACTTCCTGGGCAGGGACTCCCAGCCCAAGTGGGCGGGAAGAAGGGTCCTTAAATGTGTCCCCTCTCAGCGGCGGGCTCATTCCAGAGTCTCAAGACTCTAGGAAAGGCTGTGTCAGAGGTAATCTTCTCCCCGACCCCCTTCCCATCCCATCTCCCGATCCCGTTCTCTCTCTTTTTTTTTTCCCTAGGTGGGTATATCCAGCGTCTTTCGGCCTCACTTTGCTCACCTGTAAAATGGACTCCTAACAGTTCCTTCTTCATGGGCACGGACAGGTAGTTTTTGCGAGGATCAAAGCAGGTGATTGAGGGGGAGTCAACCATGGGGACGTCTTGGGAGCAGAGTCAGCACAGGTGAGGCGGGTGGGATTCCGAGGAAAGGAATTCCATCAGCTCCCCTTGGGGCGCCAAGTGCAATGTTAGATGCTCTCCAGCTCCATTAATCTCTGCAATAACTGAGGGGCGATGCCATTATGAATGCTGTCCATAGAGAGGGCTCCTTCCCACATACCCCATAGTTCTGAGTACTGGGTCTGGGCTCTTCCACCCTGGGCTGCCCAGCCTTGGTGGCCGATGGCCAGAGCCTGCTGCCCTGGTTTGATGCCCCTGAGTCTGAGGACAGAAGCAGGACCGTCCTGTAGAGCTGTGTGGCTGGAGTCGTGGTCAGCTGAGGTGCCCGGCTGCCAGCAGGACCCCTTTTCTCTGCGCAGAATACCTGTAGTGGGGGTCAGCACCGTGGACAGGGGACGCCGCGGAAGTTATCAGAAACCACTAGCTGGAATTTGAACAGGATCACACACACACACACACTCTCTCTCTCTCTCTCTCTCTCTCTCATTTCCATTTTGCAAAAATGTATATATACCATATATACATATATTTACATACATATATGTATATCTGTATAGTCTATGTGGTATATATAATTTTTTTGCAAAGTAGAAATAGCCTTATTGTGGGTTTTCTTTTCTTTTTTTCTGATATTAGAAGTTACGCAGTGTCTGAAAATGCTGGGCTATCTCTGGGCGGGACGGTGAGGAATTGCTGAGGGAAAAGGGAGAAGGGAGACTTTTCTTTATGCCCCTTTCGTATCTTTTCACTTTCTCTACCATGAGCACGTGTTACCTATTCAAAAAGGTACAAAACATTTTTAAAAAGGCAAGCTCGTTGCAAAAGAAGTCAAACATCACAGAAGATGAGCGCGAAGATCGCTACTAATTCCACCCCTACCTGTCATCGCCATGTTGGGGGTTATCCTTCTGGTCTTTTCTTGCAAGAGCCCACGTACACACACACGCGTGTGTGCACACATACCTCTAGGCACTTGCCTCGTGTTCCTGCTGTTCTGTAACCCGCTTTCTTCTTTTATCTCGTGCTTATGCCTCGTGCCTGGGACACATGAGGCTCTGAGAGCAAGAGAGCTCTACCTCCCCCCTAAATCCTGCACAGTCATCCATTACACGAGTGCTGCGTACCTCATTTCCATTGCCACTGGCCATTTAGGATGTTTCCAGTAGTCCTTTGTTATATACAACCTTGGTGACCTTGTTTATTCATGAATGTTTGGGAATGCTGTGATTTCTGTGAGCTCCTGAATGTGGACCTGCGGTATCATAGAGAAATACGCTGTATAGGCTTCTGCTAGAGGTTGCCAGAGGGCCCCCAAGAGAGCCATCCCAGTTTGCCAGTATGGTTTCTTGCACAGCTAGCAGGAATTCCCTCCGCGCTTCTGTTGTGCAACTCTGAAGCTGAGGCCTGTGCTGACCCACTCTCTGTGTCTCCCGGTGTTACAGGCACACTCTGGTTTAAAGACGGACGCTGGGTTTTCTGGAATCAGCTGGCTGTGGAATCATGACCTGTGCGGGCCAGTCTAACCCAGAAAGGGGCCGGGCTGGATGCGCCTGGCTCTTGGCATGTTTGCCTGTCAGGGTCTCCAGCTTTGCAATCGAGCCGAGGGGGGAGTGAGGCTTGAGAGATGTCAGGAAGGACCTGCCCCGGCACACAGCCCGGAACTCACCGCTAGCAATTAGGGTCGCACGTCATTGCTCCCTGGCCCGCCCTGCAGATTTGTCACCAGCTCAGCGGGGATGGAGGGAGCCAGAGGTCGGGAAGTCTGGGTTAGGGAGCTGAGCAGGCAGAAGCATGCCATTTTCCCAGCGCCCCCAGGGAGCTCTTTCTCTTCCTATAAAATTAACGCGGTGCAGGAGCAATGAGGGTGCCAGCCCTGCAGCCCCCAGGTCCAAGGTGCTATCTCTCCCCCCAGGCACCATGAGCAAAATGAGCGAGGTTGTGCAGCGGGCCAGAGCCGCCTTCAACTCGGGCAAGACCCGCCCGCTGCAGTTCCGGATCCAGCAGCTGGAGGCGCTGCGGCGCATGATCAAGGAGCACGAGAAGGACATCGTGGGCGCGCTGACCGCAGACCTCCACAAGGTGCGCCCTGTCCCCTCAACACCCCGGAGGCGTGGGACAGCAACAGGAAAGGTCGCTGCTGTGTTTGGGACATCTGCTGCGCGCCTAGTCCTCAAAGCGTGCTGCCCCTGCCAGGACCCCTTTCAGAGAGGAGGAAAAGTGCGGCTGGGCTCAAACCATCAGACGCTGAGATGGGGTGCTTGGGCCACTCCTTCCAACCCATTCCGAGCCCCAGGTTCCCCCGCTCCTTTCCATTTCCTCCTGGCTTCACTTCCTTCGCCACCCAGCCAGGAGCATGAGGCCACCGTTTTTCGCCATGGCCTGCCGACAGGACAACGTGAACTTCTGGTCTGCTTATTCCCTCAGTCCTCATCCCGATATATGGCCACCTAGTCCACTACCCCCCCACCCCCCGCCCAAGAGAACATCCTAGCTTAGCATCCCAAGGGGTTGCTCCATCCATCCCTCACCCGGAGCAAAATCAGACACCTGCCGATTCTCAAACCCTTCACCTTGCTGCCCCCAAGACGCCTGGCCCTGATCCCACAGTTCGATTCTGCCTTGGAGAAGAGCAGGGGGTTAGTTGGAGTTTATCCCCCTCCTGGGATGGGCCCCGTGCTCCTGTATTTTTAAATCTCTGGTTCCTTGTCTTAAAACAAAAGCTTCACAACTTCTATTTGGCTCTTTCACAGCCAAAGTTCACAGAAGAGCTGTGTGTTCTGATGTCCGTTCCTCCTCTCTCCTCACCCCTGCAGGATGGTTTCCTCCCCACGTACTCCAGGAGGCTCCTTTGAGCCCTCTTCTCCCTCTCCCTCCCTTGCTGAGGGTCTCCTGGATTTTGTCCTCTCTTTGGCTTTTTCCTGGACCTCTGTCTTCAAGGTGGCCTTCTTAGGGCTCCAACCCGGGTTCGAGGCTCATTTCAACCTATAAGCGTTCCTGGGCGCACCTCCGCTGGGTTCTCCCCACCCGTTAATGACCTTCACATCACTGCCCAGATCTGAGGTCCTCGGAGGCACCATGAACTTGACGTGTCCAAACCTGCCTGGGCCCCCAACACTGTCAGAAAGGGTCCCTCGCGGGTCCACTACCCCAGTGGCAAGTCCTCAGCTCGGCTCGGACCCCCATGCCTTCTCTGGCCCCGGCCCCCGGCCTGGGGAGCCCCCGGTGAACATCCCCCATCACCCTGACGGCAGCATGCCGGGCTGTGTCCAACATGCCCACCCAGCCCTGACCTCCTGGGAGGTCCAGACCACACTCCCATTTTTCAGATCAGGAAGCTGAGGGCAGGAGAGGGTAGGCAGCTCATTCAGGGTCCCAAATCCAGGGAACAGTGTGTCAGGACCACAGCCAAGCCCCAGTGACTCCCTCGCTCTCTAGCCCATGAGCTCACACGGAGCCCTGTCTCCACCGCAGAATGAATGGAACGCCTACTACGAGGAGATGGTTTATGTCCTGGAAGAGATCGAGTACATGATCAAGAAACTCCCCGAGTGGGCTGCGGACGAGCCCGTGGAGAAGAATCTCCAGACCCAGCAGGACGAGTGTTACATCCACTCAGAGCCTCTGGGCGTGGTCCTCGTCATCGGCACCTGGAACTACCCCTTCACCGTCACCATCCAGCCCATGGTGGGCGCCATTGCTGCAGGTACGTGGGCCCCCTTTCAGGAGGGAGTCACCAGGGATCACCGTCCCACCCCTGCTGAGTGTGGCCAGAGAGGGCAGGGAGCTCAGGCCTAGGGGAAGACGGAGCCCTGGGTCAGGTCGTGGCCTGATGGATCTGTCTTTCACGGGGTCTGATGGATCCAGAACGGATGGGCTCCAGGCTTGGTCCCTGGGAGGGCAAGACGCTGACTCCCTGTGCTCTGCAGGGAACGCGGTGGTCACCAAGCCCTCGGAGCTGAGCGAGAACACGGCGAACCTGCTGGCCACCATCGTCCCTCAGTACCTGGACAGGGTGAGGTGTTCTCCAAGTCTTTGGGGCTTGAGAAACTGCGCATTTTTGCAGCAAGAGGCTAAGCCTTGGGTTGGGGCAAGGAGAGCTGGCCTGTCCCATGGAGGTGAATGGAGTCCCTGTGTCAGGAGAGGGGGGGTCTGTTTGATGGGGGCTGTCTCGCTGGGGGAGGGGGAGGGGTTGTGGTCTTTCCTGAGCCTCGTCTCTCTCCTCGCGTGGAAGGACCTGTACCCGGTGATCACTGGGGGCGTTCCCGAGACCACAGAGGTGCTCAAAGAAAGATTTGACCATATTCTGTACACCGGGAACACCGCCGTGGGGAAGATCATCATGATGGCGGCCGCCAAGCACCTGACCCCCGTCACACTGGAGCTGGGGGGGAAGAACCCCTGCTATGTGGACAAGGACTGCGACCTGGACATCGCTTGCAGGTGAGGTGTGGTCCAGCTCACGCGGACCACAGTCTTGCTCTGAGTCTTGCAGCCTCTGGCCTCTGCCCGCCTGAGAGCTCTCCTGCAGAGCTCAGCCCCTCGCACCTCGATCCTGCGCTGGCGGAAATGAGATGCTCGTCTGGGGGCACCTCCTGCGCCTTGCGGAATGCGATCTAATCTGGAATTTTCACAGACGCATCGCATGGGGGAAATTCATGAACAGCGGCCAGACCTGTGTGGGCCCCGACTACATCCTCTGTGACCCCTCCATCCAGAATCAAATTGTGGAGAAGCTGAAAAAGTCCCTGAAAGTGAGTGAGTGAGTGTGCCCCCCGCCCCCCGGGGCTGAGTGAGAGAGGGGCTACAAGGCAGTGTCGGGGGGGCAGTCTAGACTTTAGAAAACACTGGATTTTTTTTTTTTTTTTGGATCCTAAAAGTAATCTACGCTCATTGTAGATAATTTGGGAAAAGATTATAAAAGAAAAAAGCATAAAGAAAAAAAAAAAAAAGCTCCACCCAGAAACCCACCACCCCAAGACAATCACTACTAACTTACTGGTATGTTCCCTCCCATTTCCTTTCTGTGAACGCACACATTTGATCCTAATGCCATGTCCACACAACTGTGCATGTATTTCTTTCAAACAATGCTGCCTCACCGCAAGTCGCATGCCGTGGACGTCTGGAGCACCCCAGATGTCATGGCAGGCCAGTAGCCCTTGGTGTCGCTGTGCACCTGCTGGGGCGGGGCCCACCTGTGCTCCCAGGCCAAGGTCACCTCTCAGCCGATGGCCATAATGAAGGTCCACATCCTCACCTGAAGCCTGCCTCCTGTTTTCTGTAGGAGTTCTATGGGGAGGACGCCAAGAAGTCCCGTGACTACGGAAGGATCATCAACTCCCGGCATTTCCAGAGGGTGATGGGTCTGATGGAGGGCCAGAAAGTCGCCTACGGAGGCACAGGGGATGCGGCCACCCGATACATAGGTGCGTGTGCTCGCCTTTGGTAAGGGCACCGTGCCCTCCCCAACTTTCACCCCAGTTTTTGTGGGGAATGAAGAGTTCCGGGAGGGGCTCGGGTTGTGGGCAGGGCACAATGCCTGCCCCCTCTCGATGTGGATCCTGTGTTCCCCCCCCCCCCGCGCCCCTCCCCTTCTAGGTTATACGCAGTTCTCCCCATGGTCTGCTGGTCTGATGGAGCCCGGGCAGGTGGAGGCCTTGTCAGGTGCCCTGCCTGAGCCTCGGCAGCCTCCCCTTACAGGAATGGAAGGAAGAAGCTAGATGCCGGGCTTGCCAGGCGGGTAGGGGTCTTGGCAGCGTCTGACTTTTGCTTGTTTCCTGCCTCAGCCCCCACCATCCTCATAGACGTGGACCCCCAGTCCCCGGTGATGCAGGAGGAGATCTTTGGGCCCGTGATGCCCATCGTGTGTGTGCGCAGCCTGGAGGAGGCCATCCAGTTCATCAACCAGCGCGAGAAGCCCCTGGCACTCTACGTGTTCTCTCTAAACGACAAGGTGGGCCTGGGATCCCCTACCCCCCTAGGATCCTGGGCTTCCCGACACAGCGTCATGTGAACAGGACCCAGGGGTCCACAGACCCAGATTCAGATCCCAGATTCAGTGCTCCCTGCTGTGTGATCTTGTGCAAGTTGCTGAACCTCTCTGAGCCCCTTTCTCATCTCTGAAGCCAGTCGTTTCCCACAAAGTACAAGACATGTGGGGAGAGTGGGAGACCCCGACTGGGGTTCAGACCGCAGCGTGGCTCTGCCTCCACCAGCTTGGCCCTTGAGGCTCTGGGATGCGCCCAGACAGGGTGGGGAGGGGCTGGGTGCCCCAGGAGAGACTGAGGCAGGGGCTGCATGCCGTTGCAGGTGGTTAAGAAGATGATTGCAGAGACGTCAAGCGGTGGGGTGACAGCCAATGACGTCATCGTCCACATCTCTGTGCACTCCCTGCCTTACGGGGGTGTGGGTGAGTCTGGGGCTGAACTCACTGCCCACCTGTCCCTCTACAGATATCCCCCCGCCCCAGCCCTGGCTTGGGAGTTCAGGAGAGGACCTCAGACCCCCCACGAACTCTCCCCTGTGGGTCTCTGGCTCCTGCCAGCGTAGCCACCAGCATGTTTGACCTCGAGACCCTAGAGGCTCCTATAGGCCCCCTGGTACGCCAGGCCTGCTTCATGGAGGCCCTGAGAGAGGGGACATAGGCTGGAGGTCACACAGCCATCTAGCGGTATCGCCGAAACCGAACTCTTTGGAGTACTCTCTGTTGTCCCCTGGGAGGCTCAGAGAAGGGGTGCCTGAGGGTTGCAGGTGGGGCCTGGGGGGTCTCAGGCCACTTGGGGCTGACCTGAGGGACCCTCCCTTCAGGGAACAGCGGCATGGGGTCCTACCACGGCAAGAAGAGCTTTGAGACCTTCTCCCACCGCCGCTCCTGCCTGGTGAGGCCTCTGCTGAATGATGAGTCCCTCAAAGCCAGATACCCCCCGAGCATGGCCAAGGTGAGAGGCAGGGGCAGAGGCTGTCCCAGAGACCAGGCTGCTGGGAGCCACCAGGCCCACACAGGACACGTGCCTTCCTGTCCCCTTGTGTCCTCTTCACAGATGACCCGTCACTGAAATGGACCCGGCTTCCACGTGCTGCACCCCTGCCCCTCTGTCCAGCCCTAGGACAATTGCTCCTGGAGCCCCCCTCTTGCTCCTCTGTGATCAGTGCATGTCCCCATTCCCTTCTGGGCCCCAGGCTTCTCTTCCCCAGGTCCCTGCCCCTTTGCTGGACATAGAGAGACCAATAAAAGTTCACCAGCCAGAAAAAAGTGTGTGTGTTTCCTTTGCAACTCACCCCCCTCCCATCCTCTCCAGTCCCGTCCCTACCCCCAGTCAGTTCTCATCCTGACTCGCAGCAAAGGTCTCCCCAAAGTCCCACAATGGCCCCCGGGGGCCTGGGGCAGGAGGCGCTGGTGTCAGGGAGACATTAACCTTGCATCTAGACAGTGGGCGTCAGCTCCATATGTGCGAAGGGGATGGCCAGGGAGGCTGTCTGATGGCAAATGGCTCAGAAATGCAGACCGATGTACTCCTCTCAAATTAGGTTTGACCCCTAGGTCAGGGGTCCCTCGGTGAGATCACGTGGTCGTCAACACGAACCCCCTTGGTGATTTCCTGGGCAGGAGGCCAGGAAGCCAGGTAGACCCTCAGGACCCACAGTACCTTATGACTCTTGGTCAGGCAGCATCTGGGCCCAGGAGTCTGGCCGATAGAGGCCCGAGGAGCAAAGGACAGGGTCTGGGGAGGGTAATCTGAAGCGGGAGCCAAGAAGCAGCCCAGCCTGGCCAGCAGCTGCATGGGGGTGGGGTGGGGAGAGAGGCTGAGGCCGGCCTGCCTGGTTTACAAGCTGGCAGTGGGTACAAATGACTGGGGCTGGCGGCTCTCCGGGGTTCATGTGGGGGTGCTCACAGGAGTCTTCATGGTGAAAGCAGAGTCATCAGCTGTACCAGGCCCTGCACCAAAGACTCCCTGCTCCCAACCAAGGCCAGCCCTGCACTGGGCCCGGGACCCCTGCCTCTCTCAACCTTGCCTGCTCCTGACCTTGACTCATGTCATTACCCCCTTTCCCCTCCATCACTGGCCCCCCATTCTGTGCCTAGTCTCTAGTATCTCACATCTTATTTACCCTCCTCCCCTCAAGCCCAAATAAAACCCCAAATAAAACCCTTTAAGCTGTTACTTGTGCTGTGTCCCCTCTAGTGAGGGGAAGGGAAGAGGGACCAGGCAGACAGCGAGTCGTTCTGTATCACTTGGATGTTCCCTGTGTACACCATTTACTTTTTTTGCAAATACCCAAATTACTGAATAATAACAAAACCGGAATCCTCCCAAAGCCCACTGCCCCCCTAGTTACAGCCTCGTGTCTCTGCGGTCCTTCCCTGGGAGAGACTCCTATGGACAGTAGGTCGTCTGCTCTCTGACAGCACTCTGCTTCCGCACACCTTGACCCGGTCACGTGAGCCTGTGTCATGTCCACTCTGTTGAACCTGCTCTCGCCCGGATGCCCCCGAGTGGACAGACTCACCATCCCATCACCCCATCAGCCTCCCCGGCCCCATGGCCAGGCCACCCCTCCTTCCAACACTCCCTCACCTCTGGGGTCCTGGGATTCCACACCTCCGTTCTCCCCCAACCCTCTTCCCAAATTAAAATCTCTGATCCCAGCCCTGAGCTCTTCTTTTTTTCTTTTTTAAGACTTTATTTATTTGACAGAGAGACAGCGAGAGGGATCACAAGCAGTGGGAGTGGGAGAGAGAGAAGTAGGCTTTCTGCTGAGCAGGCAGCCCGATGTGGGACTCAATCCCAGGACCCTGGCTGGGATCGTGACCTGAGTGGAAGGCAGACGCTTAACGTCTCAGCCACCCGGCTGCCTGCCAGCCCTGAGCTCTTGATTCATAAATCCACCTGCCTATCTGACCCATGAACTTGGATTCTTTTTTTTTTTTTTTAAGATTTTATTTTGGGGATGCCTGGGTGGCTCAGTTGGTTGGGCGGCTGCCTTCGTCTCAGGTCATGATCCCAGCGTCCTGGGATGGAGTCCCACATCGGGCTCCTTGCTTGGCGGGTAGCCTGCTTCTCCCCCTGCCTCTGCCTGCCACTCTGTCTGCCTGTGTTCGCACTCGCTCTCTCTCTCTCTCTCTGACAAATAAATAAATTTTTTAAAAAAGATTTAATTTTGTTTATTTATTTGATAGAGAGATCACAAGTAGGCAAGGAGGCAGGCAGAGAGAGAGAGAAGGAAACAGGCTCCCTGGTGAGCAGAGAGCCGGATGCAGGACTCGATCCCACAATCCAGAGATCATGACCTGAGCTGAATGCAGAAGCTTTAACCCAGGCACCCTGAACTTGGCTTCTTAATAGTAACATAACGGCT